>SNQJ01S0027818.1:58860-99234 GCA_010110895.2 Picea sitchensis
AGGGGTCTAAGTGGTGCAGTATTTAGAGCATGCATAACATCATTCTTGAGAAGGAAACTGACTTTCCCCACATCCAAAACCTTACAATGAAAAATTTAGTTCCAATGCGCGACCTTTAGTATAGACAGAGGCGCGTGTGGTGCCTGTGCGCGTACCGTATTAAGAACCAAAACGCATGCACGCGTCTGTGGGGTGGAATACACGCTCGCTTGTGATAAGTTACTGAGAAAGAAACTCCGAATGGATTTCTCTCAATTCTCCTGTGAATCGACTGGTTAGCAGGTCGGCGGAGGCCGGTTTGTGTCCCTGCAAGTTAATAAAACCAAAAGAAAAGAAAAATAAACCCAAATGAGGGAGGATTTGATACCTAACTCCCTAGTGGAGTCGCCAGTCTGTTCGTGTTCAAATGGTCACCAGGTGAGCAAATAGAGAGAACTTGCATACCCTGTTGGGTCTATCAGGGAAGAACAGCTGTGGAGCAAAGGGTTAAAGGAAACAAAATGAACTACAATCTAATATCAACTGAAAACAAATAGAACTATGAAAAGAAACAATCAAACATCAAACACAAAACATAGGCGTCACCAATGGTTTTAGGCTGGTGTATTAATGAAACCGGAGCACGCTGAAGGAAGAGACCAAAGGTTCCTTCTCCCCCCAACGGAAGGCTCTTTGGGGCCCTCACACAGTTTGCTTTCCTTACAAATGAGAAGAACTGTGCATAGCAGTGAAAGAACTCTCGGTGATGCAATTGATGGGTTGTTGTTAAAGGATGAGCCCTTAACCATCTGAACAACATAACAATGCTTAGAATTCCTTCCCAAAACAGTGTATCCTCATGGCCTTTTATAGCAGCTCATCAGGCGGTCACGTAACCTTCTCAAAGTGTGATCAGGGACCCTTTTAGGGTTTATTTAGGTCATTAACCCATCGATTTTGTGGATCTGGCTCTGATTTGAGAGTCAAATCAACTTGGGAGTCGGTCCGTAAGCGGTTGGGAGGCCGACCTATTCAATTAATGCGTCGTTTTAGAAGATGCGCAGGTTTTTGTGTTGACAGTCGCGCGTCGAGTGCGCATGCGCTAATAACATGTTTTTGTCTTGCGCATGCGCGCGCGCACCAAACTGCTATAAAGCGCCCTTCAATTTTTGGTTACTTTGTATAGTTTTTGGCCCTTCTGGAGTGATGTGAAATTAATTCAGTGCCATGAATGACTTCATTGCTGTTTTGATGATGCGGAGTTCTTGTCGCCATGTGCAGATGAAATTTCAGTGATAACAACTGTTATCCCTGTATGGTTTCATGATACAAGCATGGGGCATGGCCGCCTCATTTTTACAAATACTTTTTGTTTTTCTAGCATAATTTGTACTGATATTTCGTCCTCTCTCCCTCTAATGGATGGCTCTCACAACTCCTCATGTTCAAGTTTTCTCACTTTCTACACAATGTCATCATCACCAAAATAAACTATGATGTATTTCGGCTATACATATTCTCCTAACCTCACACATTAGGGGGAATATGTTATCACCGAAAAATGGCTCACGACAAATGCAGACAATGGATGAAGAAATAGATAACAAAAAAACAACATACTACCAATATTCATGGAAGGATTACACTCAGTTCGGAAAGACAATCATAAAACTATGTAAATGTGGTTCTGGAAATCTGTGCACATTCAAAAAAAGCATCACATGCACATCCACGCAGGCTAACATGGTGTACAACATGCATGATAGTGCACAAAGTGCATGATTGACAGTCGAAAGACCCGCGTGGGCAAATAAATAGTGCATTGATGAGTTTGGTTGGGCCTCAACCAATTTTTGGATGAAGGGGATCTCCCCCATACCCAAAATCACCCCTAAATTTCTCCTTGGGATCACTGAACAGGATGGGAGGCACCTCCAAGGGCCTCCCATTCACATTTGGAACTAGTTAAGAAAAACCTTGTCATCCTCCTATAAATAAAGGGCCATGGTATGGAAAAATGAAGAAGCATTTGAGTATTATTATGCTGCTCATTTTTATCTTTGGGAATCCATATTCCTCATAAGAAATATTTGGGTATCCATAACAAGTGTTAGGACTCTCTCCTCTTGATTAGTCCATCACTCTTTTCTTCACCATTTTTCTTTGTTAACCATGGATAGTAGAAAGAAGACATTGTACTTGGGGATTCAAGAGCCTTCCCAATGAGGAAGAGGGGACTCATAAGTTCCAATATTTCTCTAAGGAGTATCAATTTGAAGATCAATTTACTTGGTATACATCTCTTGTGTTTTCTTTTTGCATTCATTTGAAGTTATTATTTGCTTAGTTTAGATTTATTTCATAGTTGTTTATCTCTTGTTTCTTTATGTTAGTTGAGCGAGTAATCAACTAACTCTCTGTTGTGATTTATGGATATCCTAACTAGATAGTTAAGAGACCTCCTTTTTCTCACCCTTGTGACAAAAGGAACCCAACAAGAATATATGGTGATTATGCATCACTCTTATAAGGATAAAAATGATGGGAGATCTAGTGGGAGGAAATCTATATCTAAAGGAATATATGCCAGTATAGCTAGGAAGTGGCAAGAGTTGAATTAGTAGAGGTTCCATCAAAGAGGGCACAAAGAAGACTGAATGTAAGGTTGATCCTTCAAAGGAGAATAAACAAAATTGGAGAATTTGGTTGCTATGATTTATAGTTTTTAGGGCGACATGTATCTCTCTTTAGTGTCTTTTTTAACCAGTGCACATGAGGAGACATGTTTGATTGATTCTAGGGATACCTACCATATAACTCCTCATAGGAAGTTGTTTGTGTATTATAAAGAATCACATGAAGGAAAAATATTTCTTAGATATAATTTTAGTCTAATACAAATATGGATCTACAAAGTAGATTCACAAAGTATGTCATACTCTAGGATTGGAATTAAAATTACTTTCAGTTATTCAAATGGTTGATGTAGAATGTGTTGATAAAATATTCTCTAAAGGAGGTTGTATATTGGTTCAAGGGGCTACGTCTTTGGCCAAGGGTGATAATATTGGAACTTGGTAGAAGTTGGATGTGACTACTCAAGTCATTGATAATGGCAATGCAATGTCAATGGAAAACAAAAAATTAATGACAGTGTTGAAGACGTTGAACATCATGTTTTGGCAACACTTGATGGTACATCTCAGTGAAAAGAACCTATGAGAGTTGTTCATTAAGGATATTTTCTATGGAATTGATGATCTAAAGGATTCCTTTTAGTTTTGTGAATCATTTATGCTTGAAAAGAATAAGAGGGTTCAATTTTCCTTGGGTAACAAAAAATCTCAAGAGGTGCTTGAGTTGGTGCATTTTGATGTCTATGGGATTGTGGATGAGGTATACGTTGGAGGATCCACTAATTTATCACTTTCATTGATGAATTGTCATGTAATTCATGGATTTACTTCATGAAAAAGAAAAGTGATGCACTTGAATATTTTAATAACTTTGTAAGTTTCCTTGGTTGAAAGGAAAAGTGGGAAGAAGATGAAGGCTTTGAGAAGTGACAATGGTGGTGAGTATTGTTTTAATGAGTTCAATTGTTTTTGTAAATATCATGGCATTTCAAGGTAGAATACCACCTGATATACTCATAATAAAACTAATGTTGTTGAGAGGTTGAATCAAACCTTGATGGATACACCATAGAGCATGAAATTGGATGTTGGTTTGATCAAAATCTTTTGTGTTGAAGCAGTTGCTACAACAAACTATTTTACAAATAGATCACTTAGTTCAATATTGGGTGATAAGACACCAAAAGAGGCCTGGGATGGAGAAAATCCTATGTTTCACATCTTAGGGTTTTTTTTGTGAGTCTTACATGCATGTACCTAAGGTGAATAGGAAAACGATTGACAACAAATCAATCAAGTGCATCTTTATTGGATATAAAAAAGGAGTCAAGGGATACAAGTTGTGGATTCCATCTGAGCATCAACATACCCAAAGTTAGAATGTAATCTTCCAGGAGGAGAAATATTTTGAAGATCAACCAAAATAATTTGTACCAGTAGAAATGGTACAACATGTAACAATTTTATATTTCCAATCTAGAGCTAAAGATCAAGTTGAAAGTTTTCATAAGGGATGAATGTAGAAATTTTTTAGGAAGGACATGCAAATCAACTTGAAGAAAATATTCCATTAAGACTGAATGGAATTATTCCCCCTGAATGTGAGCAACTTTATCAAGGTTAGAATTTGGTGAAGAGCCTTCATGAACAAAAAATACTTGACATGTATGGCTATGACCCAACTGATTTTAGTTAATTTTGTTTTATCTTCCATGGGTTATTAGCCAAGAAATGTCAAAAAGGATATTAATGGTGAAGATGCTTTTCAATTGGAAAAATCCATGGAGGAAGAAATGGAGGACTTAGAATAGAACATGACTTGGCATTTATTGTTAGGATATTTAGACACTTAGGAATTAGTTAAGATCAACTTGGTATAATGTCTCTTGAGGTAAACATGTGTTTATTAGTGTGTTTCTTTAGTATGCATTAGTATGCTTTTGTAGTTATGAAATCCGATGGTCATGATATTTTCTAGACGTAGAGTGATCCGATGGATCATATTCTTTTTAATCTCAATGACTACATTGATCCATGGATTAACACGCGATTGGTTCATGATATCTATTTAAATAGCATAGAGGGTCATTTGTTGATGATAAATTGTGAGAAACTCTCTTGTAAATATTTTTCTTTTTCATTAATATATTGTCTCAAGTGGCCACATTAGTTGGGGCCATGCACTATTTCCCTCTTCGAGGGTTTCAACCACGTAAAAACATCAGTGTGTTGATGTTTGATCTAGTTGTGTCAATGGTTATTGAAGGTGTTCATCCTCTATTGGAATAACTTGTTTTTTCGAACATGGTATCAATGCCAGTTTGAAGACCCACTCCCGTTGTAGATTGATATCTTGAAGTTGTGTTGTTGTATTTATGGTTTCTACTATTTTCGTATATTTTTGGGCTGAGAGGACTATTGCATTTCATCTGTAGCACTTCTTTTAGTTGGAATTTTTTTTTGTTTCACTCAAAAAGGTTTAAATTTTCCCAAGTTACAATCATTTTAGTCATATCCAGAGGTATAAATCCTGAATATGCCCTTTTTAAATTTTTTATACTAAGTTAATATTTTAGTTTTCTGTTTTTATTTTCAGGTTGCTACTCTTTCCAATTTGCGTATTCTCTTTTCTATGCAATATTGTGATCTCAAAAAATCAGAAACAAAACAAAAAGTGTTTTCATTTTTGGGTTTTCTCTTTGCTTTGTGTTGTATGAGAGTCTAGCCAATCAGAAATAGAGATAAAACTTTCATCTTATGGGTAAGCTAACCAATATATAACCCCATTTTATTGAGATTCAATTTTTTTTTTTTTCCAAATTTTCACTTATTTTTGTTTGAGCGTGCGGAAATGAATGTTTTTGGGGTGAGAACACACATTGAGATCTAAGAACATTAACAACAACCCCATTCCCCTTTACAATTATAATGTGTTTTACACTAGCTCACTTGGTTGAAAGTTGTTTTATTTAGTAAGAGATATTGAGTTCAAGTCTCTTATTTTAAGCTAATTTTTGAAAAAGTTCATGCATTCATTGTAAAGTGCATTTCATTTAAATAATAAAAGTGAATCACTATCAAATAAATTTAATATTTTCTTTTAAGTTATTTTTTTCATCCAACTTTAATTTATAAAGTAACTTCATTGCAAAAGTAATTCTCACTTATTCTATAAAAGTGGGTTGCTTCATAAGTTACTTATTTGTAAAAGTGAGCTTATATGCAAAGTTAGAGAAGAGGGACATCACCACATGGACCAACTTCTACTTTCCACGTGGTTCTGTGGTTACAATTTATGCCTTTTTAAAAAAAAAAGGGCATAACTTTCAAGAGTTGTCCATATATTCCATCAGTTTTAATTTTTAAGTCCATATTCTCTTCATATTTTAATATGGATTCTCCTAGTGGTCTTTTGCGTATTAGTAAAAACTACTTCTCATGGAAATCACATATGGAGGATGTAATAAGAAGTAAAGGATTGTACCAAATTACCTTTGGAAAAGAACAAGCCCCCGCTGATGCTGAAAAGTAAGCCAAATGGGATAATAATAATGATGAATCATGTGGATTGAACAAAATGTCCATCTCTCTTGATTTAAGGTTTCACCTTCAAATAATTGATGGCCTGGATAAATATAGGGAAAATATTGAAGCTGTGTTTGGTAAAGACAATGTGATTTGAGCCCACCAGATTGAAAATAAATTAATGACCTTAAGTCCCAATGATTTTCCTTGCATTGGAGATATGTCTATCAAATAGATGTGAAGAATGACCGATGCAAATATGTTATTCTTGCTAATATTGGTAGTGCATATTTTGTCTTGTATCTACCTTTTATGCCACCAAAGAAGCTCTAGGGAGTGCTTACCAAACTCCCACTCTTGAGTCTTTTTGTAATTCTCTAATTAGAGAGAAATATAAGTATTTGCAACTTGGAGTGATCAAAACTAAAGGTACATCTAACATAGCCTTAGTGGCATAGAAAAAATATAAATCCAATAATCCCAAGAAGAAACATCCTCACCATAACAACAAGTAAAACAAGGGTCCCAAACCATCTCAGCTAGATTCTACTCCTGATTGTGACAAAGGAGCAAAATCCAAAAGTAAGAAGACTGAAAAGAATTGCAACTTTTCTGGGTGAGATGGTCATGTGGAGTCTAAATGTTTTAAAAATATGGAATCCTTAGAAAGAATTATGAAGAAGAACAACAATAATATTGATTCTTCTTCTTCTAACTCTTCTTCTCATGGACATGCAATTTTTGCTTCCAGTTTCTCCTTCAACACAACTGCTACTTCTTCTTTTGATGAGTGACTTATAGATTCTGGAGCATCTTATCATATGGCTAAGGATAAATCCATTTTTTCTTATCTTAATGAATGTAACACCAAAAGAATATTTGTTGGCGATGATAGATCTCTTAGTGTTGTAGGGGTTGGAACAGTTCAGGTAGATAATGGTCATTTCAATGATGTATTATGTGTTCCAAGTATTTCTTGCAACCTTCTATCATTGTATTAGATCACTCATTTCGGTGAAGGAAAAACTATAGAGTTTTCACCTCACCAAGTTTTAATTAAGTGAAGGAAAATATCCTAAGAATGTCCTAGCAACTGGAATTGTTGATCATATTTCTAGGTTGTACAAATTTGACAACTTTGGGTCATCATCTTTTCCATTAGTTATTGTTGCTCATAGCGATGACTTGAGAAAAATTTGGCATGAGTAGTTTGGTCATCTAAGATATTGATCATTACAACAACTATGCAATCAACTTATAGTGATTGGTCTTCCTCTTGCTTCTTGCAGAGATGGTGTTTGTGTTAGTTGTGTTCTCGAAAAACATCATCAAGACAATTTTGAAAAATGTGCCTCTTGGCATACCTCGACCCATTTGAAGCATGTTCACATTGATTTGTGTGGTCTGATTTCTTCTCCTTTTTTCTGTAGGTGCGAGTACTTATTAATTTTCATTGACGACTTATCTAGACGCACTTGGGTTTACTTCCTAAAACTTAAGTGTGAAGTTTTTGACAAGGTTTTGGCCTACAAGGCCCTTGTATAAAAACAATTTGGACATCAAATTCAAAAGTTAGGAACAAATAATGGAGCCGAATATGTGAACACCAAATTTACAATTGATTGCACTGGACATGGCACTCAAATGCAACATATTGTTCCATATACATCACAACAAAATGGTGTTGTTGAGAGAAATAATTGCACATTAAAAGAAATGGCTAATTGTATGATCCAATCTAAGGGATCAAGTCTTCATTATTGGGAGAAATTCATCAACTGTACAAATTACATTTTAAATCACACTACCACAAAGGCTTTAAAAAATATAACACCGAAAGAAGAATGGACTAAAATTAAGCCAAATGTAAGCCACTTTTGTGTATTTGTTAGTGTAGCATGGGCTCACATTCCTCATGAGAAATGGAAATCTTTGCAGTTTAAAAGTGAGAAGTGCATTTTTGTTAGATATTCTAAAGATGCCAAAGGCTATTGACTTCTTCAACCTCACTCCAATGAAATTATTATTAGAAGAGATGTTAAATTTGATGAAAATATATTGTCTTGTGAGCCTAATTTGGGGTTTGTGCCATCTTTGTCCTGTGAGCCATCTTCAACATTTGTGTCATCTTTTGTTTCTATTCTGGTTTCTTCTTCAAATCATGAAAATGAGGATGAAAATCCACCTCTGCATGCTCACATTCCTCCAAATAAGTCCATCGAACATCAACCTGCACCAACACCACCACTTCCTAGATGGGTCACTTCAAAAAAACAAGTAGTTGGTGATCTTGTCAGTGATCCTAAAGATCAACGTAGGACAAATTCATAGTTCTAGTGAGCCTCCTCTCTTTTGGCTCAAGTTTCTGAGACTCATAATCCAAACACATTTGCAGAAGCTTCAGGCCATCCATATTGGGACATTCCAATGAATGGAGAGTATCTCTCTTTACCGACGAACGAAACTTGGGATCTTGTACCTCTTTCGAAAGGAATAAATATTGTCAGATGTAAATGGGTGTATATGACTAAGTATGCATCAGATGGAAGTGTTGGAAGACACAAGGTTTGGTTAATATTCAAAGGATTCTCTCAATTTGAAGGAATTGACTATAATGAAACCTTTTCCCCCATAGACAAAATGAATTCCATTCACCTTGTTCTAGTCCTTGTTTCCTCACATAAATGGGAGGTCCATCAGATGTATGTTAAATCCACCTTCTTGCATGGGGATTTGCATGAATAAATATACATGGAACAAAATCCTGGCTATGTCTAGAATGAATCTAGCTTTGTTTATCGACTTAAGAAATATCTTTATGGTATTAAGCAAGCTCCTTAGTATTGGTATGCAAAAATGGACAACTTTCTTCTTGAGAACAACTTTTATAGATGTCATTCTAACCCTAATGTCTATATGAAGAAAGTAAGAAGCCATCTCATAATCCTTGTTCTTTATGTTGATGACCTTATCCTCATTGGAAGTGACCCTAAACTTTTAACCCATGTAAAATCCAGTCTTAAAAATAAATTTTAAATGACTGACTTAGGCTATTTGCATTATTTCCTTAGCCTCCAAGTTTTTCAAACTAAGGAAGGTATTTTCCTTTCCTAGTCTAAGTATGTTTGTGACCTTCTTTGCAAATTTCACATGGAATATTCTAAACCAACCCCCTCTCCCTTCCCATCTAGAGTCAAACTTGATACCACTTGTAATACTCTCAAATTCTATGCCAATTTGTGATCCAGGAGGATCTCGGTGGCCACCCACCTATTCCAACTGGCTCAATTTTTTTTTTCTGGCAACTTACTATTTTTAGTAGTTTTTCAGGTCCCAAACTTCTGGGGCCATTTTGAGGGCCCAAAAGACATTTTTTTCACGATTGGCCACCTCAATGATAATGGCTCTGTTTGATCCCCTTAAATGAAGCTCCTTGTCAAGAAATTTCCAACAAGCTATTGTGCACCCTAAAAAAATATTGTATGAAAAAGTTACGACCCCAAGAAGTTGATGTACTAACTTACCCCAACGGGGCCCACATGACTTTTGGTGCTTCATCTCCTAGGGTTAGGTTTTTGGATATCTAGGGTTTTGGAATTCATGTTTATTGTAAAAAATTCCTTCAAAGCCTAATTTTACTCATATTATTGTGAATGAGCATAGCCGTCACATCTCTTCTCAGTGATAAGTTGCCACCATTATAGCAAGCTTGCTTTTAGTCTGCATTTTACAGTTTTCAACATATTTCTTATTTAATAGAAGTCAAGTTTTATTGTATCTCTGTTATTTTTCACCATGTCTCCATGTTAATATTATAAATCTGTGTTTTCATTTCGTTCCTCTCATAAATTGGATCAGAGGTATCAAAGAGGTCTTCTCTTTTTCATTTTTAGTGCATGTCCCCAATGTGGTCAGGGTATAAAGAGTTGGGTCTCGACCTTGTTTCTCTTAAGGAAATATTCTCTTGCATGCTCAAGAAACTGTCCATGACAGGTGAAAATAAAGACAACGGGGTGTGAGATCCTTTAAAAATGTTGCTAGAGGAATCCCTTGAGTGACAGAGGAACTGGATGATGGAAAAATTTGCACAAATCCTTCGATGGCTTCCAACAAGTGACACATCCACCTTAAGTGGAGGCGTTTCCCCCTTCGAGGTATAGATAAATTTTGATATTCCTATATTTGAAGGTCAAATAGATGAAAATTCCATAGATAAATGGTTAAACCTTCTAGAAGGGTATTTTTCTATACACAACCTTTCCAATAGAGAAAATATTACATTTGCGCTCCTTAAGGTCATCCCCCATGTCAAAGATTGGTGGGAGAATTTCTGTGAGCAAAGGGAAATAAATGGATCCACATTATTTGCAGTTGCACCACTTGGGGTTCCTTTAGGGATTTTATTAAGGAACAATACTACCCCGTTGGAAGTTATGATGACTTGTATACAAGATGGACCACACTGCAACAGGAAAGAGACCAAACAGTGCCATATTTCACCAATGTCTTCCATACCTTGCACACCAATATGGGTATCAAATATTCTGAGAGACATATAGTTCTCAAGTACTGTGATGGTATGCATAGATACATCCAGAAAAAAATGGAGCTTTTGGACATCTCCACCTTAGGTGTGGCCTATCGACATGCTGTCAAAATCGATTAGAAGATTAAACAAAATACACAACAATTTGGGTCTAGGAACCCCTCATAGTAGAAGCAGGGAAAGGGAAGACCCAACCCATAGGACAAAAGAGAGAGAAAATGTGGGAAACCTTAGGACAACCAGTCCAAGCCGTAAGAAAAGGAAGACAATGGGAAGATGAAGAAAGATATTGGGAAGTTGTGTGACTTCCATAAGAGCCCTTGGCATAACATTGTTGATTGCCGCTCAAAGAAGTCATTGGTGGTTGAGGTGAAATCCTATGAATTAGATGTGGGTTATGAATTTGAGTCAGGACCAGAAAAGGGGAGATGGATCATTGACATGAAACCTGTGCCATCATTGCTACTACCAAGATCCATCTTGGTGAACCTAATGAGCCAGTGGAAGGTCAGCATCTCTTTCATTCACAGATTTTGGTGAAAGTCACTCTACTACACTTCATCATTGTTAGTGGTAGCCACAAGAAACTCATCTCAGTAGAGGTCATCAAGCAAATAGCCATTCCGACAACATCGCACCCACAACCCTACACCATCGGATGGCTCTGTCAAGGAAGCGATCTTTGCATTAACCAACAGTGTCGCATGTCATACAACATCAAGTCATTCAAAGATGAGGTATTGTGTGATGTTGATCCCCTTGAATTTTGTTATTTTCTTTTGGTCTAACCTTATTTATGGAAATTTCATGTTGTATATGAGTCTAGGTCTCACAGTGTTATTATTACTTTGAACAAGAAATTGTACAGGATACCTGAGGTAGTCCCACCTAGTGTTATTTCCTTGATTTCTTCCAAGCAATGAAGGAAGGTCATTTCTTAGACCAGGAAGTTTTTCTTCTTTGTGATTCACTCTCAGAGTGAGAAAAAGGTTGCATCCACATCCATGGCATCTGATACCGACCTCTCCATGTAGCAGAATCAACTGGATAAGGTCGTGGAAGAATAAAAAGACATATTCTCATCACCTGCTAGGGTACCTCTACACTGTCGAGTCAAGCATCCCAACGATCTAACCCCTGGTGCACCGCTACCCAATGGGCTAGTCTATCTCTACTCTCTGCTAGAAAATGAGGAGATCAAGTGTCAAATCCAAGAACTGCTCCACAAGGGGCACATCTGACCCATCTCAACACCTTATGGAAGCCCAATCGTGTTGGTGCAAAAGAAAGACGAGACCTGGTGACTCTGCATTGATTACCGGTCCCTAAATAAAATCACAGTCATGAACCAATACCTGATTCCTTGAATGGTTGATCTTATTGATCATATCAATGGGGGAAAATACTTCAGTAAGATTGATCTGAAGTTTGGCTACCATCAAGTCCCAATAGAGCAAACAAATGTATGGAAAAATTCCTTCATGTCAAAAGAAGGTATTTTTGAATGGTTGGTCATGCCCTTTGGTTTAACAAATTCCCCAACAACTTTCATGAGGATGATGGGTGATATATTGTGGCATTTAAATAATTATTTTGTGGTGGTGTATCTAGATGAAATCCTCATCTACAACAAGACTTAGGAATAACACTTGCAACATATTCAACAGGTTATATACACTCTGCAACAACACAAGCTATATGGAAACTTGGAAAAATGCTCCTCCAACATGGACAGGGTCTAGTAACTAGGCTACATTTTTGATGCACATGGTGTGCATGTTGATCCAACCAATATCCAAGTCATTCATGACTATCTAGCCCCAACCATGCTCAATGATATTTGGAGCTTCTTAGGCCTTGCCAATTTCTATCATAGGTTCATGTTGGTATTCTCCCATATTGCATGGGCCCTCAGCCAAATAATCAGGGGTGGTGGTAAGGAAAACATTGTGTGGGGCATGTTCCAACATAAAGTGTTCGATGATCTAAATAAATGCTTGTGCTCATCCCCAGTTATTTCATTACCTGACCTGCAACAACCCTTTGATCGAGATAGATGCTTTAGACTATGTTTTGGGCATAGTCCTCACTTAGCATGACCACCCCGTGTCCTATCATAGTGAGACACTATCATATGTCATCCATAAGTACCCTACTTATGACAAAGAAATGTACTCCATTGTGTAAGACTGTCACCAGTGGAGGAATTATAGTCTTGGGAAGGAGACATTCATCCACAATGATCATAAGCCATTGTAGTTCATGCAGACAAAAGGAAAATTGTAGATTAACTACCATCAGAAGTGGTCCACATATTTGTAGTAGTTCCACCTCAACATCAAGTATAAAACATGAAGTACCAATCGAGTACCTGATTTCCTCAGCCGACCTCTAATAACGACACTCACCACAATGTTAGACTCTTACGACCATGATACTTCCAGATGGCCCCACCTCTATGAGACAGATCTTGACTTCACCAACACCTACCAGATGTTGGGCACAAACACAATTTTCATTAATTTCCATTTTTAGGATGGGTTGTTATGTGATATGGGCCATCTATGTGTTCTATCAAGCGAGCGAGTGAAAATGATTTGGGAATACTACTATATTTAGGTGGCAGGACACTTTGGCGTGGAAAATACATTGGAAGTGTCACAACGACATTTCTACTGGATGAAACTTTGACAAGATGTCAGCAAGTATATCCAGTCCTGCACTTCCTGTGCTATTACCAAACCAACCACTAAGAAACAAATCCTATACAATCATCTCCCTACTCCTGACAGGCCCTCATAATCCATCTCAATGGACTACATGTCAGTCCTTCCATCCACCAAGCAGGGAAATGACTGTGTTTTTTTGGTTGTTGATTGATTTTCCAAGCTGGCGATTCTAGTCACGTTCAAGAAGAAAATCACAGTAGAGGCGACTTCCAATCTCTTCTTTGAACGAGTATTGGTATACTTTGGGATCCCAAAAACCATTATCTCAAATTGGGAAAACTGGTTCCTCAACACATTCTGGTCGAGCCTCTGGTCACTGCTAGACACCAAGCTCACCAAATCCACTGCCTTCCACCCCTAGATGGATGGCCAAACTGAGGTCGTCAACCAGTTGATCGTCCACATCCTGCACGTGTACAATTCCAAGAACCCCCGCACCTAGGATGAGATTCTTCCCTATTTTCAACACAATTACAATAGATCGATACATAGCTCAACCAACCACAACCCCTTTCAGGTGGGGTTGGGATTTCAACCATTGGGTCCCATGGATGTTGCACTACTCCTTGCGGCCACCCAAGAAGATTCATCGCATGCTCCAACTGGAGCTGACAAAGCCACCCATTTCATTGAGTAGATCCAGAACATTCACCAACAGGTTCATGATATTTTACAGAAGTCCAATTCGATGTACAAGCAGCGCCATGATCAACATCAGGTGCCACACAATTTTTAGGTGGGAGACAAAGTTTGGTTGCACTTGTAGAAATAATGCCTTACAAGGCCTCATAGGAAGCTTCGTCCACTCCATTATGGAACTTACACCATCACCAAGGATTTGTGTCACAATTATTTTAATCTCGACCTTCCCCCATTCCTTGGCTTGCACCCAATGTTCAATGTGGACCTCCTTCGGCCTTATTTTCCACCATTATTGGACACCTCAGAGATAGCAGAACAATTGACACCGAAATAGATCAACCTTGACTGCATGGAAATTCATCCACTGATTATATCATGGACACAAAGGTCAAGGGCACTTGTCACTAGAGGATCCATCTTTATCAGGTTGTCAAAGAAGGGCATCTCCTCCAACAAGGCAAGTGGCTCACCCGGGGCCAAATTCAATAGAAATTTCCTCATCTGATGGGGGAACTCAATGCAATGGAGACCATTTCCTCCTAAGGAGGGAGTATTGATATAGGAGGATCTCAGTGGCCACGCACCTATTCCAACTTGCTCAAAACATTTTTTTGGCGACTTACTATTTTTAGTAGCTTTTTGGGTTCCAAACTTCTGGGGCCATTTTGAAGGCCTAAATGACGTTTTTTCACGACCAGGAACCTTAATGATAAATAAAGGATTATATTGAGCCCACTAAATGAATCTCCTCGTCAATAACTTTCCAAAAAGATATCATGTGCCCTAAATTGAGATCGTATGCAAAAGTTATGACCCTAGGAAGTTGATGTACTAACTTACCCCAACAGGGCCCACATGACTTTTGGCGCTTCATCTCCTAGGGTTAGGTTTTTGGATGTCTATGGTTTTGGAATTCATGTTTATTGTAAAAAATTCCTATAGAGTCTAATTGTACTCATCTTCTTGTGAATGAGCGTAGCCGTCACATCTCTTCTTAGAGATAAGTTGCCACCACTTTAGAAAGCTTGTTTTCAGTCTTCATTTTACAGTTTTCAACATATTTCTTATTGAATAGTAGTCAAGTTTTACTGTATCACTGTTATTTTTCACTATGTCTTTGTGTTAATATTATAAATCTTTATTTTAATTTCATTCCTCTCATAAATACAGATCAATTTGTACCCTTAGTTAGTTGGAAGCCTCTTATATTTGACTCATACTCACCCTAATATTTCCTTTGATGTTGGTCTTGTTGCCCGGTATATGACAACACCCCATGAAAGCCATTGGGAAGAAACCAAATAGACACTTCGGTGTGTCTGGGGTATAGTTTAGTTTGGGATACATTACAGTTCACGAGAACTCATTTGTTGGCTGGTTTCGCTAATTTGGATTGGGTCGGTGACCCCAATGATTGAAAGTATACTATCGGTTATGTTTTCATCCTTGGTTTTGGATCTATCACTTGGGATTGTAAGAAATAATAGGATATTGATCTTTATTCAGCGGAAATAGAGTAATAATAAACAATTAATGCAAGTCAATAATCCATGTGGCTTCAATAGATCCTTTTAGAGTTTAGATTCTAGCAGCAACATTTGACCGCCCTCTGGTGCAAAAATCAAAGTTCAGTCAAGCTTGCCAAAGATCCATTTCAAAATTAGCATAGAAAACACATTGAGCTACACATGCACTTCATAAAAAATCGCATTCATGATCAAGTTATTGAAGTGTTATTTTTCCTTACTAAAGATCAAGTTACAGACATTTTCACAAAATCTCTTACAAAAGTGAATTTTTCGAAACTTCTATCTATGTTAGGAGTTTAGGAAGTTTTTATTAAGGGGGAATAGGATCCAATGCCTCCTTCTTTCTCCTATTGTGTCATCTTTTTAAATCCTTCAATCCTCTCCTGGGTTTTTCTTAAGGGGGGATGTTAGGATGTTTAAACACTTAGGAATTAGTTAAGATCAACTTGGTCTAATGTGTCTTAAGGTAAAAGTTTGGTTCTTTAGTATGCATTTGTAGTTATGTAATTCGATGGTCATGATATATTCTAGACATAAAGTGATCTGATGGCTCATATTCCCCTCAATATTAAAAACTACATTGATCCATGTCTTAAGACCCAATTGGTCCATGATATCTATTTAAAGAGCATGGAGGGTCATTTGCTAATGACCGATTGTGAGAAACTCTCTTCTAAAATATTTTTCTTTTGCATTAATATATTTCCTCAAGTGGTCACATTGGTTGGGGTTGTGGATTATTTCCATATTTAAGGGTTTTAACCACATAAAAACATTATTGTTTTGATATTTGATATGGTTGTGTGAGTGGTTATTGAAGGTGTACTTCATCCTCTATTCGAATACCCTGTTTTGTCGAACATTTACAAGATTTGTATGAAGGAAGGAAGGCAATTGGATGCAAATGGATGTTCAATAAGAAGTATAATGCAAATGGTTATGTGGAGTGGTATATGATTTGTTTGGTAGAAAAGGGATATTCACAAGTGGAGGATGTTTATTATGAAGATACCTTCTCTCCAATGGCCAAGATGACCTTTATTAGGTTGTTGTTGGAATTAGGAGGTGTTTATGATTTGGAAGTGGAGAAGATGGACATGAAGACCACATTTATTTGTAGTTAGATTAAATAAATTTTTTGATGAAGTAACCAGAAGTATTTGTGGTAGAAGGGAGAGAAGATTGTTGAGTCATCAAATTACCATCCTTTTTATCATCTTTTCAGAACCTTTCGCTTGACTTTTAATCCTTTTCTACTTCTTGTAACTTTATATTAATTCCATTTTCATGATTTATGTGAGATTAGGTTCAAGATATATTCCAATGCATTTATTTTAGTGTTTGAAGTGAATTTATGATTAAATCTTGGAAAAATAGCATGCTTTCACTTATATTTGAAAGTTGGGTGAGTTTGGTGATAATTACAAGTACATTTGGAGTTTGTAACAATGCATATGTTTACCACCTAGCTCCAAATTCGAATTTCTTCTTCAACCATTGAATATTTGATGAGGATATAGGATGATCACTCAAACATCTTGGATAAAGAATACTCTTGAAAACTTGGATAATATTTGTTATCAAATATCTTATAGATTTTGGAGATATCTTTGATTTGCTAATCTTTAGAAAAATGTTATAACCACATGAGAGATTTTTGGATCTGAATTAATTAGTGTTTATCTTAGTTTCAAATCAAGTTTATGTATAAATAAGAGTGTCTTCTCCATTCCAAAGTGGAGTAATATTGGAGCATATTGTAACATATCCGACCCTTAACTACCCTTTTTAGGGACGAAGTATTAAATTTTCTCTTCTTCTATCCACCTTAAATATTCTCTATCACAACTCCATCCTATTTTGCTTGACAAGAGATTTGAAACGATGATAAATCCACTCAATATTGAGCTATAGAATGAAATGTATGACCTTCTGAAGTTCTTGGGTTTACATAGGAAACATCTCTCTTATTTCCACATGGCATCCACATGACATATCATTAACCATTCCAACTGACATGGCAACACCCTCGTCCTATCATGGCACTAGCCTAGCCTTCTATGGTGGAACTTAAATCCACATAGGATTACATACACCATCGCTCAAACCTTCTTCTAATTCCCTCTCGTGGGTGGCAGACTCATGGACTCATAATTTTGTAGCTCCCTTTCATCAGTGCTCCTGAGAAGTCTTGTTACTTAGCCATTTTTCATCTTCGTGGACTCGTGGATGCATAACTCTATGAAAATCCTTTCATATGCCATCCTAGAAGTATCGACACTTAACCATTTTTTTCCACCTATGCGGACTCATGGACGTACAATTATGTACCTTCTCTTCATAAGTCCACCTGAAATATTCAACAATTAGTCATTCTTCCATCTACGTGGGTTCGCGGACTCTCAAACTCATGAAGGTATACTTCTTCCTTTCATAAGTTTACCGAAAATGTCTCAATACTTAGATTATTTTCCATCAACGCGGACTCACGAATGCATAATTATTACCCTCATAAGTACGTTTGAAGAGTCTCAACACTTAGCCTCTTTTCCATCTACGTGGACTCATGGACTTGCAAACGTACAATTCTTTACCTCTTCTCCATAAGTCCACCCGAGAAGTATCAACACTTAGATTATTTTATGAGTTTGTCAGGCTCGTGGGTTGGCAGACTCGTGGATCCATTCACCTCACCTTTCCAATCCTTAAACTTGACATCGAACCACTCTTTAATACCTCAACCAAATATAGGGCTCCACGTGGATTCCTCATACATGTAGGCTCGTGACATCAACATAACGTTAGCATGATGTCATCCATTCTCTCATTCACATCTAAGGGCTTCCACGTCGATCAACAACCAATATCACATCCTATATGTACTCCGATCAACGATCAAGATGCTTCATACTTTTGGTTTGACGTCCAAGGATAAAATGGAGGTCTAAGACATATTTCACCCAAGGGATTTCACTATGGACCACCGACCAAATACTTGATCTAGGTGGATATTGATGGCCACCGACCTATTCCAACTGGCTCCTCTTGACAATTTTCACTTCAAAACGTTCTTTTGTAATCCTTTGTAATTGTGGGTTCTACTCTTCTAGGTATGTATAAATCCATACATAGTTTCCATGTGGATATTGGTGGCTTCCCACCTAAACCAATTGGCTTATTTTTGAAGTTTTCATGTCAGCACATCTTTCTGTACTTCCAAGGCCGTTTTGGGGCCCTAAAAAATGTTTTTTTGGTGTGCCACAGTCAAACTACATATTAATTTAGATTTTTATAGAATAAAGTATACTTCTCAAAAATACCTTTCCAACGGACTATCACATGCCCAAAACAGAGGTCGTATGAAAAAGTTACAACCCCGAGAAGTTGAGGTACCAACTTACCCATGGGGGCCCACATAACTTTTGGCATTTCATCTCCTAGGGTTACATTTTTGGATGTATAGGGTTTTTTAATTCATGAGTAATGTTTAAAATACCTCTGGAGCCTCATTGTAATCATTCTTCTCAGACACATGCATGTAGCAAGCCAAATCTCTTCTCAAAGATAACTACCACCATTCGAGCAAGTTGTTTCTAGTTCTGCAGTTTTACAGTTTCAGCCTATTTTATTTATTCAATAAAAGTTATTTTTCACTGGATGTATGTTGTTGCTCTCCATATATCTTTGTTATTGTATTCATTCTATTATTCCTTTTGTTCCACTCATAAAATTGTATCAGTGGTATCAGAGTGGTCTTCTCTTCATTTATTTTTCGTCGTGTTTGTCCCCGACAAGATCTGGGTACAAGAAGTTGGGAATCGAACCAGTAGATCCTTTGCAATATAGGCCATGTCAAGCTCAACAAAAAACCATGGGGGATGATAATAAAGATGATGGAGTAGGATATCCTTTTAAAATGTTGCTCGAGGAATCCCCTACATGACAAAGGAATGAAATGATGGACAACTTTACATAGATTCTTCGATGGCTTCCCAAGGAGACACATATTCATCAAGCGGCCATGCAACCCCCTTCAAGGTACAAGTAAGTTTTGATATTCCATTATTTGAAGGACTGATAGATGTGGAAGCTCTAGATAAATGGTTGAATATGATCGAAGGGTATTTTTCGAACCATAATTTTTCAGACAAGGAAAATATTACTTTTTCACTTCTCACGGTCGTCCCCCATGTTAAGGACTGGTGGGATACTTACTCTGAGAAAAGGTCCATAGAGGAATATACAATATTTGTGGTCTCCCCCACATAGGATTCCTTCAGGGATTCCATTAGAGAACAATACTACCATGTTGGAAGCTACGAGGACCAATACACAAGATGGACCATGTTGCATTAGGAAAGGGATGAGACAATACCATATTTCACCAATAATTTCCATACCCTCTGCATAAAATTGGCTATCAAAGACTCCGAAAAACACCTACTGCTCAAATACTGCGACTGTCTGCATAGATACATTCAAATAGAAATGGATTTTCTGGACATCTCATCAATAGGTGCGGCTTATAGATATGTTGTCAATATCAAGTAGAAATTTAAGCAGAACAGGCGAGAGTTTGGATATGCAAACTCCTTAAAGACGAAGTAAGGAAAAGGTGGCCCCAACCCACAAAGTGAGGGACCAAGCAAAGATGAACACTCTTAGGACAACCATTCCAAGCTGCAACCCAAGAAGGGTAATGAGAAGATGAATAAGGACATGAGAAAATGGTGTGAATACCATAAAATCCCTTGGCACAACACCGAAGAATGTTGCTCCAAGAAGTCACTGGTGGTCAAGCTTAAAGATTTCAATTCAGAGGCATATTCTGACTCTGAATCAAATCCAAAAAGTGGGAAGTGGATCATTGATGCCGAACCTAGTGCCACTGTCGCTACCACCAAAGTCCAACCAAACGAACTAGAAGAACCAGAAGAAGGGGAACGCCTATTTCACTCAAAGATGTGGGTAAAGGGAACTCTGTTGCATTTCATTATCGATAGTAGCAGTCAAAAGAATATGATTTTAGCAGAGGTCATCAAGTGACTGGAATTTTCGATAACATCGCACCCGCAACCCTACACCACTGGCTGACTTCGCCAAGGACAAGATCTCTGCGTCAGCCAATAGTGCCATCTTCCCTACAACATCAAGCCCTTCAAAGATGAGGTATTGTGTGATATTTCTACCCTTGAATTTTGTAATGTTCTTTTAGTCCAACCATATTTTTGGAAGTGACATGTTGTGTATGAGTCTAGACCCCGTATTGTTATTATTACTTTGGGTATACAATTCTATAGGATACCAGAGGTAGCGCCGCCTACCGCTATTTCTTTAATCTCTGTTAAGCAATGTAGTAAGGTCCTTTCATAGTCTGGGAAGTTCTTCTTCTTTGTGATCTGTGCTCATAGTAAGAATAAGGTCATCACCACATATGTGACCTCCACACAAAGCCTCTCTTTGTAGCAGAAGCAAGTGGACAGGATCGTTGAAGAGTACAGAGACATCTTCTCCTCACCCATCGGGGTACCAACGCACTTCCAAGTCAAACATATAATTGATCTAACCCTTGGTGCCCCAATTCCTAATGGACCAATATATCATCATTTGTTGATGGAAAATGACTAAATCAAGTGCCAAATGCAAGAGATATTTCAAAATGGGCACATATGAACCAACTCCTCCCCTTGCGGAAGTCCGATTGTGATGGTGCATAAGAAAGATAGGACTTGGATTCTCTTTATTGATTACAGAGCACTAAACAAAATCATAGTAAGGAACCGGTACCCAATTCCCTGAATTGATGACCTTCTTGACCAAATCAAGGGGGAAAAGTTATTCAGTAAGATTGACCTAAAGTCTGGCTACCACCCAATTCCCATCGAACCAAGTGATGTATGGAAGACAAGTTTCAAATCTAAAGAAGATCTCTTTGAATGGATGGTCATTCCCTTTGGATTAACAAATTCACCAAAAACTTTCATGAGATTGATGGATGATGTATTTAGACCCTTCACCAACTCTTTTTTGGTGGTATATCTCGATGACATCCTCATCTTTAGCATAACTTGGGAGGAGCACATGTAGCATATTCAACAGGTTTTGGGCACTCTGTGACAACACATGATATATGCCAACTTGGAAAAATGATCCTTTGGAATGAAAAGGGTCCAATACTTGGGCTACATTGTTGATGAGCATGGGGTACAAGTGGATCCAACTAATATCTAAGTCATTCATGACTATCCAACCCCGACCACACTAACCAGTCTTCAGAGTTTCTTGGGACTTGCCAACTTCTACCGAAGGTTTGTGTTGGGATTCTCCCATATTTCATGGGACCTCAGCCAAGTAACCAAGGGAGGTGGTAAGGAAAATTTCTAATGGGGGTAGGCACAAAAATGAGCATTTGATGATCTGAAGCATGGCTTGTGCTCATTTTCAGTACTCTCCTTACCTGATCTGCAACAACCGCTCGAGATTGATACTGATGCCTTCGAGTATGTTGTCGATGCATTTCTCACTCAGCATGGTCATCCAGTAGCATACCATAGTGAGACACTCTCAAATATTGTTTGGAAATACCCCACCTATGAAAAATAAATTTATTCCATTGTGAAAGCCTACCGTCAGTGGAAACATTACATTCTGGGAAAGGAGACAATCATCCACACTGATCACAAGCCTCTGCAGTTCATACAGACATGGGGAAGTTTCAGAATGACCGTCATCAAAAGTGGTCCACATACCTACAATACTCCCATCTCAACATCAAGTATAAAGCATGGATCACAAATCTTGTCGCTGACTGCCTCCGTTTCCCTCCTTTTGTTCCACTCACCACAGTGATCCATTCCTGCAGGCATGAGGCATCTAAGTGGCCCCAACTTTATCAGTGTGACCCTGACTTCGCCACCACCTATCAGATCTTGGGTATAGGAGATGATGTCACCAATTTTCAAATCCAGGATGGACTGCTATTCCATCTGGCTCACCTTTGTGTTCCCACAAGAGAGCTTGCAAAGATGATTTGGGAGGCTCATAACTACAGTCGGATGGTAGGACATTTTGGCATGGAGAAAATTGTGGCTATTCTATAGAAACATTTTTATTGGCCAAAACTTTGAAATGATGTCAACAAGTATATTAGATCTTGCATTGCCTATGCCATTTCCAAGCCAACCATAAAGATGTAAGGATTATACACCCCTCTTCCTACTCCCGAGAGGCATTGGAATCCATCTTGATGGATTACATGTTTGGCCTTACATTCACCAAGAGAGAAAATGATTGTATATTTGTGGTGGTTGATCGGTTTTCAAAGATGGCCATTATCACAGCCTGCAAGATGAGTGTCATAGCGAAAGATACTACCAATATTTTCTTCAAACGGGTCTGGGTATGTTTTGGGATACCAAAAACCATCACCTCATATCGGGACAACAGGTTCCTCAACACATTTTGGTCAATTCTTTGGTCACTGTTGGACACCAAGCTCACTAAATCCACTACTTTCCACCCCCAAACTAATGGCTAGACAAAGTTCATCAATTCGATGATTGTGCACATCTTGTGCATATACAACTCTAAGCATCCACGCATATGGGATGAGAGTCTTCCTGATATGAAAATGAAAAAGGTTTGTGTATAAAAATTTGCAAGTTGAAAATGTATGTGTCTTGGACAATTGGATCAAGTTGCAAGCACATAAAATTATTGATTTTTTTTATACTTGAAATGAACAGCGGAAATAGACATAAACAACCATCAAAATAAGCACATAACACAACAAAATGATAAAGGAGTTCACCCCTCTCTTGGACTACTTCTCCTGGTCCAACTTCTAATGGATCATTTTCATTATATTCTCAAAGTGTTAAAAACAATGCTTTACTATGCTCAGAATGCAAAATAGATGGCTCCAATGGATCTAAAATGTCCAAAAACCCCTAGATGGGCTCTTTCTGCACTTGCTTTGGCCAAAAAATGAAGAAAATACACTTCCTGGAAGTTTTCCCCAATAACATGTTGTCTTTGCTCGCCAAAATGCACCCACAGTCATCCAAACCAGCCTTTGTTTGTTTTTTCTTCCAAAAACCTAGCTTCGTGTGCCACACATAGTCGTGTGATATATTGTCGCACAGTTAGCGCAATTGGCACCAACCTCCCCAAAGATTCTGGTTGCATGTGTAGTACGTGTCCATAGGTTGGGCTAACCGCCCACCCCCATTGGCTAGGCCCAAAACCCCTGCTCTATCGCTCATATTTTTAGGTGTTGTGGTTTGTGACCAAGGGTTGGTGCCAAGCCCCGACCCTTTTTCCGCCCGAACTAAGCTTTAGTCAAGTTTAAATACAAGTTTCAAACATAAGGGTTAAGAACCACTTGTAGGCAAGCTAGTTGCCCGACCTACACGAATAATTTCCCTGCCAAAGGTCACAGGTTTGACCCCTGTGGAGAAAAACCCAAACATTTTACCAATGAAGGGGGTTCCATGTGGCGGCCCCTGAGTGGGCCACATGGCATCCATATATTGGTCCACTAAAATGACACGTGTCAACCACTAGTTGGTCAACATCATACCTCTGCACGGTCAGCCTACCACATCACCACCTTCCACGTCAGCCTTCCAAGTCACCTTGCCACATCAACTGTATGGTCATATGGATTGCACAGTCAACTGCCAGGTGGCATGTATGGACTGTATGGATTGTACAATCAACAATTTTGCTTGTTTGGAAAAATAGACATAACACGATATCTCCCTCATATGAACTTCGTTTGAGCCCATTCAAGTTGCGTTGGGATCGTGAGGACAAGATCTATGTAATGAATCCATTTTTTTATCAATTTATAACACTTTGATTTTTGAACATTTTTTGATCCCATGGATCACTCCTCCCCATTGGGAAACTTTTGGACCTCCAAAAGACTACTTTCCGTCAACTTGTAGATGAGGGTACAGTTCCCTCACCTTTCCAACCTCAATCCATTTAGATTTTCTTGGTTTTGTTCATTTTAGGCCAACACGAAGGTACTCCACATTCCCTCATTTTGAAGTTCTTATCTTTCTATCAAGGATTGTATCCTCATGAAATTCTGAAAGACATTCTAGAGAGAATTCATTTATGGAAGGAATCTGAACATGCTCTCCTTGATCATCAATCAAAGGAGGCTCATACAATCTCAAATTCTCAACATTAACAACTGCATACATTTTCATATAAGGAGGCAAATCCAAACAAAAGGCATTGTTACCAATATTTTCAAGAATCTTGAAAGGTCCATATCTATTTGGTTTCAACTTTTTACCTTCTCCTTTAAGCCTCTCTTTGCTAATGTAAAGCCAAACTTCATCTCCAAATTGGAAATTGTGATCAACACGATGCTTGTCATGTCTTTTCTTGTACTTGGCTTGGCTCTTTTCCAACTGTTCTTGTACCATTTGATGCACTAATTGATTTTTTTCAATGAGCTTCTTTTCTCTATCAATGTCATAATGACCATCAATAGCAATATCCTTCCCAAAGATAAAATCTAAATGATATTTTGGCAAATAGCCAAAACATGCCTCAAATGGAGATGTTTGAGTTGATGAATGCTTAGCCCGGTTATAAGCATGATGAATGTAGTGTAGGTGCTCATCCCAAAGCTTAGGATGTTTGCTGCAATAACCATGAAGAATATGTACTTTTTTCTATTTTCCACTTCTATTTGACCATCGATTTGTGGATGAAATGCTATGCTCTTTTTCAACTTGGTGTCCATGAGTGCCCATAAGCTTGACCAAAAGTTCCCAATAAATTGAGAATCTCAATCAGAAATAATGGATTTGGGAAACCCAAAATGTACCCATACATGTTGAAAGAACATTCGTGTTGTTTGTTCAGCTGTAACCTGCTTCTTACAAGGCATCAAAATACACATTTTTCTAAAATGATCAACCACAACATAAATATAATCATGATTCTTTTTTGACATAGGTAATCCTCCTACAAAGTCCATGGAAATGTTTTCCCAAGGATGGGAAGGAACCAAAAGTGGAGTATACAATCCTAACTTTCTATTGCTAGGCTTACTTGTAGCACATAAAGAACATCCTCTTACCTATCGTAAAACACTTTCATTCATTTTAGGCCAATAGCAATACCTTTTCAAACTAGCCATCATCTTGCCTACACCAAAGTGGCCAACAATAAGAGAAGAATGTGCTTCCCTTATGATGTTGACTCTTTCACCCTGTGGAATACATAGCTTGCCAAGATGATACAAAATCTTATCATGCACATGCTAATTCAATTCCTCAACTTGATTAGAATGACACAAAGTTGCATAAACATCTTTAAAATCAGCATCTAAAGCATATTGCTTAACATAGCTCTCATGCATGATAGAATTATGATTAAGAATAACTGAAGCACTAACAATAGTCCTAGAAAGAATATCAACAAATTTGTTATAAATGCCTTTCTTATACCTGATAACCAAGTGGAATTGTTGTAGGAAACCCATCCATCTGAAGTTCCTTGCTTGTTGTAGCTTTGTTTGTGATTGCAAGTATTGCAATGGTTGATGATCTTTGTGAATAATAGTTTATTTTCCCAACAAATAGTGTTTCCACTTTTTCACACTTTGCACCAATGCATACAACTCCTTGTCATATGTAGGATAATTAATCACAACACCATTAAAAGTTTCATAATGACAACAAATGGGTTTACCATGTTGCAACAAGACTACTCCCATGACATAGTTACTTGCATATGTTTGTATCTCAAATGGCTGTCTTAAATCAGGAAGTGCAAGAACTGGAGCTAAACTAATTTTCTCCTTCAATGCATCAAAATATTTTTTTTGCTTGCCTCCC
The DNA here is from genome assembly GCA_010110895.2 of Picea sitchensis. NCBI lineage: Eukaryota > Viridiplantae > Streptophyta > Pinopsida > Pinales > Pinaceae > Picea > Picea sitchensis. The sequence continues at coordinate 85,312 of SNQJ01S0027818.1, forward strand.
CATTGGAGCTACAATTGAAGATATGTTAGCAATAAACTTTCTCCAATATTGGGCTCCTCCCAAAAATATTCTTACCTTTGTTACATTGTTGATCTTGGGCCAATCCAAAATGACGTTGACCTTTGAAGGATCTATTTTCAGTTCTCCTCCTCCAACAATATGTCCCAAGTAAACAAGTGAGGTATTTCCAAACTCACATTTAGAAATATTTAAAATCAAATTTTCTTTCTTCAAGGCATCTAAAAATTGCTTCACATGCCTAACATGTTCTTCATGAGATTTGCTAAATATCAATATGTCATCCAAGTAGACAATTACACAATCATCAAGAAAAGGCCTTAAAACATTATTCATAACTCTCATGAATGTTGCAGGAGCATTATAAAGCCCAGATGACATAACCATCCATTCAAACAAAACTTTGTTTGTTTTGAAATATTTCTTCCATGTGTTTCCTTCAACAATCCTAATCTGATGATAACCACTTCTCAAGTCCAACTTAGTGAAATACTTATCATATTTCAATTGATCAAGCAAATCATCAATTCTAGGAAGAGGGTAACAATTCTTTACCGTAATCTTATTCAAGGCTCTTAAATCCACACACATGTGCCATGTACCATATTTCTTTGGTACTTAAACAATTGGTGATCCGCATGGCGATGTGCTTGGCATGATAACCCAATTGTCAAGCAACTCTTGGATTTGTTTTTTAATTTCAGCATTCTCCATGATTGACATCATGTACATGCCAATTTTTGGAAGAGGAAAATCTTGCTGCAATTGGATCTCATGTTGGATACCTCTTTTAGGAGGCAATCCTTTTGGTTCCTGAAACATNGCATTCTCCATGATTGACATCATGTACATGCCAATTTTTGGAAGAGGAAAATCTTGCTGCAATTGGATCTCATGTTGGATACCTCTTTTAGGAGGCAATCCTTTTGGTTCCTGAAACATCTCATCATATTGGTTAACAACTTCGTATAAATCAGATTTTAACTTTGCATCACATCCTTGGAAAGCTTCTTTTTAAACATTATCTTTGGGTTTGATCATCAAGAGTAAAAATTTCTTACTATCATTGACTAATCTCTTCATTTGTCCAGCATTTACAAGTGACAAATTCAACTTCTTTCTATGTACTCTAACAATGTAATCAACTCCATTTTTAAACAAATGATATTTGTTCTCATGATGATGAAAGATGGATCTCCTATCATATAAATATGGGCTTCCCAACACAATACCACAAATATCCAATGGAATAACATCAAGCTCTACCTCATCTATAAAGTTTGCAGTGATGGAAAATATAAGTTTACATCTTTTTGTTGCATGAAATTTGGCATTGTCACATATACAACCTAGAGGATATGGTTTAGGATGAGGATTTGTTTCCAAATGAAATATATTGACAGTGCCTTCAGAAATGAGGTTTCCTTGAGAACCAATATCAAATAGAGTATCTATCTTGGTATGATTTGAAATTACCCTTATGTGGAAAATATCTATTCTTTATTTTTCATGTTGATTTTTATTGAGGATACTACTGGAAAAACTAGTACTAGCAATAGAGTCCTTACCTTGAAAACCCATAGCTGTGATTTTTGTTTCATCTCTAGAATCAGATCCTAAATCATGTTATGTAGTTGCAACAGTCTTTGGTTTTGTTTTGTTGTTGAACTATTTGGGTCTCATTTCAGGATGAAGTTTCCAACAATGGTCTTCATCATGGCCATATTTTGAACATTGTTTACATGAGATTTTTTCTCCCTCTTTCTTGACTAGAGCATTCTTCTTTGCATTTCCTTTGAATTTCCTCTTTCCTTTGTCTCCATTATAGAATGGATTCTTGTTTCCCTCTTGAGGAGAATTCTTCCCTCTTTCTTCTAAATGAGTTGCATGTACACAAACTTCATCAAGATTTGTAGGGTTAAACATGAGAATTGTGTGTCTCAAATAGCTATGAAATCCTCCAATGTATTTAAGTAAAGTTTCTTGAGAAGATAAATCTATACCCAAAATCAAAGCTCTTCTTCTAAATTCTTGAGTGTATCTTTCCACATTTTCCCCTTTAGCTTGCCTAAAGTTTTTCCAATTCATAATAGCTTTTTGCATGTATGCTAATGGATAAAATTGCCTTTTAATTGCAACAATAAAATCATTCCAAGAGGATAAAAATGGTGTTTTCCACTATATTTTAAAAGTATGGAATTGTAAGTATCTTCTCTCAATCAACTTCTAAACCCTAGGCGTCGTTGTTCACACCGCAGGCCCCCTCCAACTCACTCTTGTTGGATTCTCTGGAAGATATCATCGCAGGAAGGTATCCTTCCTTGGATCCACCTTATTTCCAAGTTTATGGCTTGTCCTTTCCTCCTTTGCGCAACCTCATCTTGACTCTCTCCTCGCAACCTCCTCGAGGCCCTCCTACTCAGCAAAGCTTGGCCGACCGCTCGTCCCCTCTGCCCCCTCACAGTTTCCCTGAGTTTCAATCCTTTCTGAAGCAAGGTGGCTCACATTACCACATGTCACCTCTGTAGGAGGATGAATCTCCCCTTCTTTCCTCTCCTAGTGCTCACGTGGATTCCTCTTCGCCTACAGATCTTCCCTCCTTCATTGCATCCAAGTTGTCCAAAGGTTCAGGGTCTCCTCCGAGGCTTGTGGTTCAAGAGGCCCCTGCACCCATCATTCCAGTCATTCAGAATGATTTGGATTTCACAGATCACTACATATATCATGCTACTATTTGAAGATTCAACAATCCATGGCCTCGTCTAGCAAATCTGCATTCTTGGATCTCTTCTGAATGGAGCCCCCTTCTAGAGGAGGAAGCCCTTGTTTTCCCATGTGAAAAAGGGTTTTTAATGTGGTTTTTGTTTCTACAAAAGACAGTGATCAAATATTCAGTTCAGGCCCCTGGTTCTGGGGAAGGTCGGGCCTATCCATGCAACCATGGACCCCCGCCTTCAACGCCTCTACCACCGCTATTCCTTTAGCCTCGATTTGGGTGAGGCTCCCAAATATACCTCTTCACTTTTGGGGCTGAGCCTCTCTGCAAACCATTGGGAATGCCCTTGGAAAGTTTCACAACATAAGCCCATAAACAAAGTCTGCTTTCACCACTTTCGCCCCAATCTATGTGGAGATGGATTTCTCAAAAGGATTCCCAACATAAATTATCTTGAAAAATAAGGACTATTCACGAACTCATCCTATAGATTACAAACATGTAAACTTTAGATGTAGAGCGTGTTTTGAAACAGAACATTTAGCTATCAACTGCAAAAAAATTCTAGAGAAACATAAAGCTATGAAATCTCGTCAAAAATCCACTTGGTGGGATGGTGCAAAGCTAGCTCATCAACATATTTCAACAGAACTACCTACAGAATAAGCACCTAAAGGGAAAAGCAGCGAGCCAACTCAACCAACTGGACCTCCTCCAGAACATGAAAAAGTTATGTCTTCATAGCCACCTTCTTCTCAAAGCTGGGCCGATCAAGCAGACGAAGAGAATGAGAAATCCAAGGATTGGACGCAAGTGGTAAAAAAGAAAAAACCTTCTCATACAAGGCAACCAGTACAGACATGCAGTCAAACCGGTTCTATGAAATAAAGATAAGTTCTGAGCCCAAGAAAGTTATCTCAGGAAACTTGAGTCTCTTTCATTGTTTAGACTCTCAGAAAAGTATAGATTTAGGACACTGGTTTTCGACAATATGTACATGTTGCAAAACTGAACTATGTAGATTTTCCTACAATGGTTATACCAATTCTCTTTCAATCAAATATACCCATTCTTGTTAAAAAAAAAAAATCATTCCAAGAGGATAAAACTTTACCATGCTTCTTCANTGAGTGTTGCACTTTCCAATCTAAGAGAAGCAAGCTGAATCTTAGTTTCATCATATTGGATTCTTTGTATCCTACAATACACTTAAATCTAACGAATCCAATTATCCAATTTCTCAGCATTTACCACTCCATTGTACATAGGTGATGTAGGAGCATCACTTCGCATCAGCAATGCGCTAGCTAGCCAACACATCAAAGCACACATTCAATGGAGGAGAGAGGCACAATCCTCTCATTTTCAAAATTTGAATTTGAATTAAATGATTGTAAGGATGGTATAGCCAAAGCCATGCCTTTGTTCATGTAGTAGTTAGAGTCACCTTTAATGGTTGACAGCAGGCTGAAGGTCTAGATCCGATTCAGACTAGACAACCATTGAATGTAATTCAATGTAAATTAATGAGAGTAGGTAGCTTGGAGGGATGAGATCAAGGAGCCCCCCTTTGTAAAAATATATTTGGTATCTATATTAAGAGAACTAGTAGATAGGTAGAGAAGAGAAGATAGGAGAGAGCCGAGACTCTATTGCAGTCCGAGCTTTTGTAACCTTTGTACATGCATTCTTATTAATACAAAGAGTAGTTTTTATTGCACTTGAATATTTATGTGTTTTATGCAATTGAATGTCATCTACGTGTGCTCATATATGTTGTATATGTATGTTATATTTACATTGCAGGCATAGAAAGAATTTAGCTATCTGCGAGTTTCTCTGATTTTTAGTCTGGATTCTTTGTGGCTTCATGCAAGAGGTTGCATGATAGAGTAATGAGGGATCTGTAAGCCAGTGCAAGAGTTCACTTATGAGTTCTGCAGAATTCGGGTAGAGACATGCCAAGAGGGCGCACCATAGGAATCATAAAATCAAGGGAGAAGCCTCAAGGTTACTGAACACCTTGGAGGTGAGGCTGTGCAGAGGAGGGAATAGAGAGAAGATGAAATCGCTAAGTATTCTGTAAAGGCTCTGCCAGGAGGGCATCGAGCGAGTGAATATAGTGCACAAGAGTAACTCTGTTTCAAGTTCATAGACAAGAGAAGTGTCAATGAGAAGACACTCATAGAGTTACTGAACACTGTGTTGGCTCAGCCGGGCGTGCTTGAGCGAGAAGTTGCCAAGAGGGAACTTACATCCTTTCAAGGAGAGAAAGAGACAGAGTTTTTGAATACTCTGGAGGAAGACCTGTGCAAGAAGTGCACGAGACCAACACCCAGTCCAAGTGTTGAAAGACAACCAACTGAAGGTTATTCGAAGCCCAAGGAGAAAGAAAACAGTGAACTTGTTTCAATTTCAGGAGAGATAGTGCATAGCTGCACGCACAACACAAGTACGTGCCAGAGTCGAGGTGAAAATCCATTGCCAAATCTTAGGAGGAACAACATTTTCAGAATGCAGGTGAGACTCAAAGTTTACAGGGCTCGCAGAGGAAGAAAAGGTCAAGGCCTTTGAAGTAGCGAAATATTCCAAGTTTAGGAAGAAATCAAAGCTCAAGAGGAGGAGCATCAACAACCATGGATCAGCTGTGACAGAAATGATCTAGACAGTCGGAGTCTATGACTAGACAACGAAGGGGAATACACTAGAGACTCATTGAGTCTTGAATGAATGACGGAGCGCTCCTAGAGAGGTGTCAAAACCACAAATATCGTCCAATCATGCGAGTTGATGAAGAGGATAGATGGAGGTTTGTCCGACATTGAAAGCTCAGAAGAGATCAGAGTCATTGATCCAATTGGATCTGGGCTATAGGTGGAATACTGGAAGATCAGAGTTCATGAATTTTGGGAGCAAGGTCGAACCTTGACTTTCAAATCCCCGATACACGAAAACTAGGGGGAAATAGAGGCCGTCAGATCATGACAGGTCTAGACCGTTCGATCTAACCATCGGCTTTCAAGAGTCGGGGTTTTGCGAGGAAGGAGGTGTGGTTCTTGTCTTTCAGAATCATGAAAGTGGAGAAAATTAAACGAGTGGGACCCAAACCATAGCATGTGGTCACATTGTTGGCATAAGGTGGCTGCCACCTGTCCGGCCTAGGAAGATTCTGGATTTCAAGGGTGGGAGGTTGGAATTGCATCGTGATTCCCCGATTCGTGAAAAATGAAGTACTCAGAAGAGTATCCCTAGGCCACAGGAAAGGGTCATGTGGACGAATGCTTAAGGGGGAAGTCGACAACCATTAAGCCCTTTTCAGAATTTTGGGACCCTAGAGTTCGAAGGAAGGGGAGTCTGGTGGTGTGAAGTCCTGACACACGAAATTGTGACACAACTTTTGCGTAAGGCCCGTGGTCACAAGGTTGTGGTCATGTGAAGGGAGCTCAGGCCTAGTTCTTTTTCGCGCAGGCTAAGTTCAATAGAAGGACCTATGGATATTTTCCTTGGGGTTCCAGCAGGGAACCAAGAGAGCTAATCTAACTTGGGGGGAGTTAAGCGATCCTTGACCGGGAGGTCGGTGGAACCTGCCGAGGCAGAGGTAGGGGGGTTTGCATCAAAGTGGTATCAGAGCTTGATTTCTCTCAAGTAGAGAAGAAGGAGGTAAAGGATACAGTCTGATACCATCATTTGGTATAAGAGAGAGAAATTTTGTCTATATACTTCAGGTGAAGGAAACGCTAGGAACACTCTCAGTTTTAGAGTAGCAATAGACTTGCCAGGAGGGCAGGTAGAAGGTAGAAGGAAGAAAAGGAAGATTTTTATTGAAATCCATGAGAGTGGTCAAAGAGGAGACCGCCAACAGAAAGGAAAAGCTATGATGGACAAAGATCTTGCTGAGGTGAGAGCATGGATGGAACAAATTGCATTAAATATGCAATAGGATGAAAAACTACATTGGGTATATGAGTGGCCCATAAAGAAGACGATGAAGTGGCCAGTCAAGAAATTTTTGGCCAGAGGACAGTGAAAGTTGTTAAAAGGATGGTTGAGGCATGTTGAGGGCCTCAAAGACAAAGAGGAAGTGGTTCACACCTGTGAGCCAGAATATGGGAGGAATCTCAGTGATGATGAGGAGAAGAGATCACTGGATGATCTCATAAATTGCCAAGTGGGAAGTAAGGAACTTTCAAGTTGCTAGGTGGGAAATGATATGAGATCATTGGAGAATCTCATAGACTACCAGATGGGCAGAGAATAAATCCCATATTGCTAGGTGGGAAAGGGAGAGAAGATGAACTCAGAGGTGAGTTCATATCAGTGAGGAATGATAATGGAGAAGGATCAGAGATGCCTTATGATCATTGGAGGGATAGAGGTATTCCTGCCACATAGCTCAGTTGAGGCCAGAGCTTGTGTTGCAGAGGAAAAAGTAGAAAAAGGACAGCCATATGTGACTTTCATAGAGAAGGAGAAGGAGCAAGTGTTGATATCTTCCTGAGAAAAAGAAGATCATGCAGATAAGATTCTCACTCCATGGGAGATGGAGTTAGAGACACTGGAGGATTGGTTGAACCATCCAAATCTAGTAGATGACTACAATGAGAAGACAGTCATGCAGATTTTGGGAGAAGAGAATTATTAGAAATTGCTCAAAATTTTTAGCCAGGGAGCTAAACAGATGATGACTGCAGTGTCGAGGCATGCAGTAGAAGATGAAGCAAAATTTCAGTCTGGGGTGCAGCTGGAGGAGGATGGAGTTGAAATAGCAGGAGAAATGGAAGAAGCAGATTTGTCAGAGAAAGAAGCTGAGAAATAGCTCGGTGAAGAGACTACAAAGATAAATTTTACAGCCGAGTGGCTAGCTAAAGCCATAGGAAATGGAGAAAAAAAATTGGGAGATCGAGTGGATCTACCCATCGAGAATATACAAGTGCAGCCTAGGAGACTGCAAAAGAAGAGCTAGCTAGTTGAGCAGATGGATGAGGTAATTGAGAAGATAAGAAGGATGATGTTGAGGTCAACATTGGAATCTGTCAATGAGGAGAATCTAAGCAGAAAGAAGCCTGCCAGAGCAGCAGGGAAGAAGAAGCAACAGAAGCAAAGCAGTGGAGAAAATGGAAAACTCCAAAGAATAGTTTGGGATCCAAGTGGATTTCAAAAACAAAGTTGGGAAGCTCATGAGAAGGAGCTCATGATTTTTTTGTAGTTGTGGAGTATGATGCAGGAGCCTCACTTCGCGTCAACAATGTGCCACCTATCCAACACATCAAAGCACACATTCAATAGAGGAGAGAGGCGCAGCCCTCTCATTTTCAAAATTTGAATTTGAATTAAATGATTGTAAGGATGGTAGATCCAAAGCCATGCCTTTGTGCATGTAGTAGTTAGAGTCGCCTTTAATGGCTGACAGCAGGCTGAAGCTCTAGATCCGATTCAGACTAGACAACCATTGAATGTAATTCAATGTAAATTAATGAGAGTAGGTAGCTTGGAGGGAAGAGCTCAAGGAGCCCCCTTTTGTAAAAAGATCTTTGGTATCTGTATTAGGAGAACTAGTATATAGGTAGAGAAGAGAAGAGAGGAGAGAGCCAAGACTCTTTTGCATTCCGAGCTTTTGTAACCTTTGTACATGCATTCTTATTAATACAAAGAGCAGTTTTTTTTGTACTTGAATCTTTGTGTGTTTTATGCTATTGAATGTCATCTGTGTGTGCTCATATATGCTGTGACAAAATTTAGCTATCTGTGAGTTTCTTTGATTTTTAGTGTGGATTCTTTGTGGCTTCATGCAAGAGGTTGCATGACAGAGTACTAAGGGCTCTATAAGCCAGTGCAAGAGTGCACTTCTGATTTCTACGGAATTCGGACAGAGACATGCCAGGAGGGCGCACCATAGGAATCATAAACTCAAGGGAGAAGCCTCAAGGTTATTGAACACTTTGGAGGTGAGGCTATGTAGAGGAGGGCACAAAGAGAAGACATAATCACTAAGTATTTTGTAAAGGCTCTGCCAGGAGGGCATCGAGCGAGTGCATAGAGTGCACATAAGGAACTTTGTTTCAAGTTCATAGACAAGAGAAGTGTCAATGAGAAGACACTCACAGAGTTACTGAATACTCTATTGGCTCAGTAGGGCGTGCTTGAGCGAGAAGTTTCCAAGAGGGCACTTACATCCTTTCAAGGAGAGAAAGAGACAGATTTTATGAATACTCTGGAGGAAGATCTTTGCAAGGAGTGCACGAGGCCAAAACTCAGTCGAAGTGTTGAAAGACAACCAGTTGAAGGTTAGTCGAAGCACAAGGAGAAAGTGAAGAGTGAACTTGTTTCAAGTTCAGGAGAGACAGTGCATAGTTGCACGTAGAGCGCAAGTAGGCACCAGATCCAAGGTGAAAATCCATTGCCAAAGCTTAGGAGGAACAACATTTTTAGAATGCAAGAAAGACCCAAAGTTTATAGTGCTTGCAGAAGAAGAAAAGGTCTAGGCCTTTGAAACAACGAAATCTTCCAAGTCTGGGAAGAAATCAAAGCTCAAGAGGAGGAGCATCGACAGTCGTGGATCAGCTATGACAGAAAGGATCTAGACTGTCAGAGTCTACAACTAGACAATGAAGGGGAATATGCTAGAGACTCATTGAGTCTCGAATGAATGACAGAGCGCTCCCAGAGAGGAGTGTCGAAACCATGAAGATCGTTCGATCATGTGAGTTGGTGAAGAGGATAGCTGGAGGTTCTTCTGGCATTGAAATCTCAAAAGAGATCAGAGCCGTTGATCCAGTTGGATCTGGGCCATACGTGGAATACCAAAAGATCGGGGTTTGTGAAGTTTGGGAGCAAGGTCGAACCTTGAATTTCGAATCCCCGATACACGAAAACCAGGGGGAAATACAGGCCATCAGATTGTGACAGATCTGGATAGTTCGATCTGACCACCGGATTTTGGGAGTCGAGGTTTGGTGAGGAAGGAGGCATGGTTCTTGTCTTTTGGAATTGTGAAATAAGAGAACATTAAATGAGTGGGCCCCAGCCCATAGAACCTAGTCGCATTGTTGGCATAGGAGGGTGGCTGACACCTATCCGACCCAGGTGGATTCTGGAGTTTTGGATTTCAGGGATTTCAAGGGCGAGAGGTTGGAATTGCATCACGATTCCCTGAATTTTGAAAAATGAAGTACTCAGAGGAGTAGCCCTAGGCTGCAAGACAGGGTCACGTGGACGATCGATTAAGGGAGAATTTGACAACCGTTAAGCCCTGTTTGGCATTTCGCGACCCTGGAGTTTGAATCAAGGGGAGTCGGGTGGCGTAAAGTCCTGACACATGAAATCACAATGCACCTTTTGCATAAGGCCTATGGTCACAGGGTTGTGGTCACATGAAGGGATCTCAGGCCTAGTGATTTTCTGTGTGGGTTGAGTTCAATAGAAGGACCTGTGGATATTTTCCTTGGGGTTCCAGCAAGGAACTGAGACAGATAATGTAGTTTGGGGGGAATTAAGAGATCTTTGATTAGGAGGTCGATGGACCCTACCGAGGTAGAGGTAGGGGGGTCTGCGTCAATAGGGAATTGAAACTTAATATCAAGATTAAGAAAAGGCGTTTGTGGAGGAATTTTACCATGTTCTTTTGGAGAATTCGGAGGTGGTTGTGAAATGATAGAAGAAGTGGAAGACGGAGGTGAAGGAGGTGGAGTTTCACCATTCCCTCCATTCCCTTTTGGAATCTTATCACCATTATGCTCATTACCTTTTAGAGGATTTGATATTTCTCCTTGCAACCTTGCATTCATTTCTTCAAATAGAACTTTCACCGTTTTTGTCACATCATAAAAGGCTTTTCTGAAAGTTTCCTCTTCTAAAGTAGGAATTTCACGACTCTCCTCATGAGCCATATTTAGTGAATTCCTCCTTGAAGCTTGAGGTGAATTTATGGTTCTCATTCTTGAAAGTTGAGAACTTAGTTCTACAAGTTACCCTTCTCATCTTGTGAGCTTCAACCTTGTAAGCATCCACAAACAAAACACTTGCAAACTATCAAACCTTTAAAAACCTTTCCTCTGATACAAACTTGATCTGAAAATGAAAAAGGCTTGTGTATACAAATTTTCAAGTGGAAAATGTATGTGTCTTGGGAAATAGGATCAAGTTGCAAGGGCATAAAATTATTGAGTTTTTTTATACTTGAAATGAACAACATAAACAAACATAAACAACCATCAAAATAATCACATAATACAACAAAATGATAAAGGAGTTCAACCCTCTCTTGGGCTACATCTCATGGTCCAAATTCCATTGGATCGTTTTCATTATATGTTCAAAGTGTTAAAAATAATTTCTTTACTATGCTCAGAATGAAAAATATATGGCTCCAATGGCTCCAGAATGTCCAAAACTCCCTAGTTGGGCTCTTTTTGCACTTGGTTTGGCCAAAAAATGAAGAAAATACACTTCCTGGAAGTTTTCCCCAATAACCCTCTATCTCTACTCACCAAAATGCACCCACAATCATCCAACCTAGCCTCTACATGATTTCCCATCCAAAAACCTAGCTTCGCGTGCCACACACAGTCATGTGCTAGATTGTCTCACAGTTAGCGCAATTGGCGCCAACCTCCTCGAAGATTCTGGTCGCATGTGTAGTACGTGTCCATGGGTTGGGCTAACTACCCACCCCTATCGGTTGGGCCCAAAAACCCTGCACTATCGATCATATGATAAGGTGTTGTGTTTTTTGACCAAGGGTTAGGGCCAATCCCCGACCCTTTTTCCACCCAAACTAATCTTTAGTCAAGTTTAAATACAAGTTTCAAACGTAAGGGTTAAGAACCACTTGTAGGCGGGCTTCTGGCCTAGCCTACACAAAGGCTTTCCCTTTCATAGGTCATAGGTTCAATCCCTGCAGAGCCAAACAAAAACATTTTACTAATAGAGGGGGTGCCATGTGGTGACGCTTGAGTGGGTCATGTGGCACCCATATATTGGTCCACTAAACTGACATGTGTCAACCACTAGTTGGTCCATGTCATAACTCTTCACAATTAGCCTACTACATCACCACCTACCACATTAGCCTCCCAAGTCATCTTGCCACATCAATTGTACGGTCAGTTTCCATGTAGCCTGTACAGACTGTACAGACTGTACAATCAACAATTTTGCATGTTTGTAAAAATGGAAAGAACACGATATATCCCTCATACGAACTTCGTTTGAGCCCGTTCAAGTTGCATTTGCATCGTGAGGAAGAGATATACACAATGAATCCATTTTCAAGCAATTCAAACACTTTTATTTTTGAGAATTTGTTTATCCCCTGGATGACTTCCCTATGTTCAACACAGCTACAATAAGGCTCTCCATAGCTCCACTAGCCATATCCCATTTTAGGTAGGGCTGGGATTCCAACCCTTGGGTCCCATTGATTTTTCACTACCTCTTGCAACCATAAATGAAGAATCTTCCCATGTTCAATCTGAGGCTGAAAAATCCACCAGATTCAATGAGCGAATTCAACACATCTGCCAATAGGTCCATGACATTTTGCAGAAATTCAATGCTAAGTACAAGAAGTGCCATGATCAACAATAGGTACCACACAAGTTTCAGGTGGGATACAAGGTCTAGTTACATTTGCAGAAAGATCTCCTATCGAAAGCTCTTCCCACTTCGCTATGGGCCTTACACTATCACCAAGTTTGTGGGTAGCATTGCTTTTGAGCTCAACACTCCACCCTTTCTTGGCTTGCACCCAATGTTTAATGTGGACCTCCTTTGACCATATTTTCCACCATTATTGGACACCTCAGAGATTACATAACAATTGACACCAACATAGCTCAACCCTGACTGCATGGAACATGCATCCACTGATCAGATAATGGACACACAGGTCAAGGGCACTTGCCAACAGAGGATCCATATTTATCAGGTTGTCAAGGTAGGGAATCTCCTACACCAACGAAAGTGGCTCACTCAATGCCAAATTCAACATAATTTTCCTCATCTGATTGGGGCACTCAACGCAATGGAGAGAATTGCTTCCTATTGGGGAAGGAATGATCTAGGTGGATATTGGTGGCCACCCACCTATTCCAACTAGATCCTCTTGACAAAAAAAAATTCAACACGTTCTTCTGTAATCCTTTGTAATTGTGGGTTCTACACTATCGGGGCTATCTAAAGCCCTACAAATTTTCCAGGTGGAGATTGGTGGCTGCCCACCTAATCCAACTAGCTTATTTTTTAAGTTTCAATGTCAACACATCTTTTTGTACTTCCAGGGATGTTTTGGGGCCCTAAACAATGTTTTTTTGGTGTGCCACAATTAAAGTATAGAAAAAGTCATAGTTTGATGACATAATGTGTAGTTCTCAAAAATACCTTTCCAACAGGCTATCACACACCTAAAACGGAGGTCGTATGAAAAAGTTACAACCTCGTGAAGTGGAGGTACCAACTTACCCATCGGGGCCCACATAACTTTTGGTGTTTCATCTTCTAGGGTTAGGTTTTTGGATGTATAGGGTTTTGGAATTCATGAGTAATGTTTAAAAGGCCTTTGGAGCCTCATTGTAATCATTCTTCTCAAACAGATGTGCGTAGCAAGCCAGATCTCTTCTCATAGATAGCTACCACCATTCGAGCAAGTTGTTTCCAATTCTGCAGTTTTACAGTTTTAGCCTATTTTATTTATTCAATAGAAGTTATTGTTCATTGGATTTGTTGTTGTTCTCCATATCTCTGTGTTATTGTATTTAGTCTGTTATTCCTTTTATTTTTCTCATAAATCTAGATCAATACTTGTTTCCATTCACAGGCTAACACCTATCAACTTATGGACATGTTGGCATTCCGGGTAATCTTTGTACATCATGTCGACATTACCTCTCTCCCAAATCTCTCTTAACACAAGACCACAATCATCTATGACAGAGGTTAATTCTGGGTTAATCCCTAATTAAGGGTCTAGATTAACTCAGATACATCTTCTATAAGAATAGAAACCTACTCCGATAAAGGGCCTAGATCTATTTGCTCCACCGATCCAAAGGATGTGTTCCTTTGAGCTCAAAAAACATGGGTTTTCCATCCAATTCAGGACTTAAATCATTCAAGGATATATCTTTGGGATCTTTCCCTTACATTCAACTATTAACTCATGATCCTAATTTCCATTCACAAATTTCCAATCA
>SNQJ01S0027818.1:100331-118285 GCA_010110895.2 Picea sitchensis
TTATGATTAATTACAAGCTGGGGGAAATAGGGGTGTTACAATCCCCTCCCCCTTAAAGGAACACCGTCCTCAGGGTTCTTCTCAACAACACCTACCATGACTTCATCTTTCAACTACTTCAACATCATTTTACTTTTTTTGGTCTGGTCCTTTCCTTGACTCTTGGAATTTAGCACATGCCTACAACGGTTTTCAACAACAAGCATATTAGTTATCATTTCATGCAAAACATTTTATTGTCATTTGAACTCAAGTGGAAATATTCAAAAGTTAACACAATTCTTATCTATGAATTTCATGGATCTGCATCCATATGGTGGTCTCATCAACTTGCTCCACTACTTTCCTTGACATACCCATTGTGTGTACAATCAAGATCAATATATTACAAACACTATTGGAGTCCCCTCTTCCTTGTGGTCACTCATCCTCTAGGCCTAGGCTCATGAATCTCTTTCTCTACTATACAGTGCCTTGGGTGATCCATCTTCCCTTGCTAGGGATTTCTCGCTCAAGAATAATTTATGAGACCTCCTCTAGTCTTACAACTGAGGCATCCCTCAGGATTTCTCTGTCAAAAGCGTCCCTTCGACATGTGTCGTCACAATACATCATTCTATGGGGATCATGGATTATCACATGATTCTCAAGTCACAACAGTAGCCTGTTAACATGCCTTCCATATTGAAAATCATCCTCTATCCCTTCGAATAGATATTTTATCTCACATGTATCACATGTATACAATAATTCATGAGATACTATCATCGATTTATAAAAAAATTTAAATATTTTATCCACATATTTCTAGTTCCACATTTTCATTTTCAGATACGTTTCGCACAAAACCAAATTCACAAGTATGATATCTATTTCTCATAGAAGTTTGGCTCTTTTATAATCAATAGACATTGGTATTCTTTGTGGACTTACACCACTGCCACATCCAAGACCTTTCTTCCTGCAATTTATTCTTCAATCAACCAACAAATTGTTAGTTCTCATGCACATCATATTTTCATTGCACACTTGTAGTGGTTCACGAACAATTTTATAGTTGTGCATACTAACAATCAAGTTCATTTATTCAAAACATAAATACCATTCCTTTCAAAATGAAATCAAACATCAAAATTCAATCCAATCGTTGTGCCAATATCCATGGCCGGATTCACACACAATGCACCCTTATATTGATTTTCAGATTATTACTTTTCATATTAGGCACTTTTCCTTGGTGGGTTGAAACTTAGCCAACCTTTTACCACATGATTTCTTTATACACATTTATTATTACAATAGGACTGTGTTTTCCTACTTTAGTTGATCATGACCTCAAATCAACATACATGAAACTAAAATATTCACATGAATGCATTCAAGCATTCTTTCTTCATTGGTAACTAGGGTGATAACATCCATATCCACTCAATTTATCTCTTTACCATGCTGCAACTTTGATAGAGTATTGGAATGTCATCCTTCCATAATGGGTAGTCCATTACATTCCCTCTCTTGCAAACATGCATTTCCTTAATGTATTACATCATCATTCTATCTTTGAGCACTTTTGTTCCCAATCACTCCTTGATTGAGTAATGTTTTCATGACATATATTTGTTCATGCATTTTTCCAATGGTTTTAATCATCCTCGGTTGTAAGAGGTTCACACCTCCATCGTGCAAGTTATTCTCCTTGAATCATACTCTACTTGGGTATCAATGGCATACAACAACCATTCAGATCACATGCATTCCATCAAAACATAGAATATTTTAGAAGGGATTATTACCAAAACCCCTTTCACCTCGCATGCCACATGGGAATGAAATATTTATACATGTTTTGGTTGCCAACACCTTCTTTAATATTACCTCTTCAGTGGTGCTCTCTGGGGACTTCTAAAACCCCTTCCATAGTTTTCTCTTATCAACAACCTTCTTGCATTCACCTTTGTCTGAGGTTGTTTACTATTGGCAATTGTCCTTCTATAACAATTCCAATCTTTTCTACACGTGACATACATCACCACATTTACATTTCACATTAGTTATCATGTGAAATCAAATGCTTGTACCATATCATTTAATTTGTTAAAAAAATTTCATATATGCCTTAGCATATCTATATGCACTCCATCAAATTGTCCTCAATGTTTTCATGAGCGCAACCACAATCATATTTCATATGCATCGCTCAACACTCTCATGCAAAAATATCTACATTCATCAACATATCAATTTTTCATCCCAGAGAAACATAACAGACAACAAGAAAGGCTGTAATGGATTCTCCCATTAGGGAAATTTCATCCCAACTGAATTAATTTCAAGGCCCCATTTTCTTCATACACTATAGCTTAACCAAACTCATTCATTTAAACACATTTAGTATTGTATCTTTTAGTTACTAGATGTACTTATTTTCACAGTTATCCTTTTTAAGCATACAACTATGTCTTATTATCTAGAGTTTCATAGTGAGAGACGTATTAATCACTTTCTACTTCTTTGATTTTACAATTTATCCCTCCTGGGATCTACTTTTTCTATCTCTTGAGCAATCTTAGTTATGTTCACCTTTACCTTCATGGATAATTCAACATGCTACATCAACAAGTTTCTTGTTCACAATGAATCATGAACTTGTGCATTCTGCATATTTCCCAACCAGAGTTCAAATTGGTTCTCATTCGTCTGCATTTCTTGGTACTCATTCATGATATTTTAAAATGTAATACAAGATTCTTATATAAATAGGTTTTGCAGCCCGCTATTCAATTCTCAACAATCATTAAGGTTATAGCTATGTTCTCCTTGTAGAGTTATTTACATAGTTCCTCCACATAAACCTCTTCAACATGCAACTCTCTTATTGCATATCCAAATGGTCTAACATGACCTCAATTTTTGAGTTAGCCTCATGTTGTCATCTTAGATTATTACCTAATATTCCATGAGGAATTATCAATATGCATCTTAATTATTCTTTTAGATTTTGCACTCACACATGCACGTTTATTCCATCAATTTGCTTTCACTGTACTTTAATCGCATGTCTTAACATGGGATGTGGGTGTCCACCATAGGAACAATTTATTGTTTCATTTCCTTATCTATTGGAAATTAATTGGTTCATGATTGTTCACAACCATTGATATGTAGTATTTAAAATCATAATCATGTTGCCTTTTATAATGGAAACAAAGCATCCTTGTGCATTTACCTTTTCATCAATGTAAATTAGCTTTTCCTAAGGAAAAAGGGAACACATCCCCCTCAAGATATTATTTTAGAAAGACAAATCATACCCTTCCATCATAAGGTCATCTATGCATCCATGGCATTATTTATATTTGAAAACTACAAATCTTTTCTCATATTTCACTTATTCTAACATTCATTTCACACCTTTAAGCATGTATATGTACATTTGCACCTTTTTACCTCATTCATTCCTATTTATTGGGTCTTATTATCATTCTTCTTTAAAGAGAATTTACAGCCATCCTCATGGCTAGTCTCACAAACCTATTCATTTCTTCCTTCATACTAGGAAACTTTATAATGCATTCCATTCATGCACTCAAACATCCACTTACATCTATAAATTTTCAATGTGCAATCTCACTATTGCACCTTTTTCCATGTCATTATTACACATGGGAATTTTAAACTTCCATATCCTTTCTCCCAGAGATATTAGAACCATTCTTATGACAAGTATCATATGAATACTCAACACCATGCTTCCCTCTCTATTGAGAGTTTATAATCGTATACCTGATATTCACATGGCAAGTTTCATAGACATATTCGTAACTATGTTTCCCTTTTCATATGGTAACAACCATCAAGATAACACCCTTTCCTAAACTTTTATATGTTGATTTTTCTATATGAGAAGATATAAGGTAGATGATTTATTACAATGATGAGTGTTCCATATATAGAGAACATATGGTGACCATCCATGAAGGGATTCGTCCCTTGGATAATAAATAACTATTTATTATTATTATTACTTATATATATCATTTAATAATCAATAATTATATTATTGATTATTAATCTAGGAGAATGTCTTCCAGATGTTGTCCAAACATCAACACTCCCTCTCAACGAGGGAGACATTCATAATCATGCCAAGTTTGTCTATGAAGTATACAATATTCACCCTAGACTCATGACACATGTCTACCAGTCCTAGGAGATGTATCCCTCCCACCTTAATCGATGGGAAACTCCCCCTACAACTCTCCCTATGAGAAAACTAGCTCTCTCTAAGATTAGGATCACTCTAGGTATGCATGTGATAACATATAGCAACTTGAGTCTTTATCATTCCTTTTCAAATCACCATGAATAGAACAAAGACCACACTAGGGTTGTTCACCATAGGTACACCCCTGTGAGTAAATGCCAGCCTTATGCTAACTGACACATGAAAAGAACCTCAAGTCCATATTATTCCTTGTCATGATGAAGGAAGGGCCCATTTACCACACATACACCTTTGTAATAAATGTATCCTATCTCCCTTGGTATGCAACCTAATATAGGACAAGGTCTTCTTGATGCTTACTTGAGTAATTCATTATAGGTACACCCATGTGGGTGAAAGTATGCTCGATGTTTCCACACACTGGAGGAACACTATCACATCGAGTCTTTTGTTCTTTGAAGACTATGCTTGGGCCATTCACTACTGTTCAAAACACCATGACCAATCCTGGGAGAATATCTTCCCAAAGATGAAACATCAACACTCCCTCTTAGCTAGGCAGGTATCTTTCCATGATGTCTTCATCTAGTAGTCCATTGACTACTCTATAATCAACTAGTAGAACACAAATAATACCATGCCATTGGTAGCTGAAATCATCCATCACATTATTTGCGATCCAGCAACACATAGCTACTCCAAGTGATATGGTGTTTTCCATGACAATCAATTAGTAGGATACAACTACTACAATGTCATCCAATAGAACACGACTGTGATGATCCATAGTAGTACACAACTACTTTCCAGTGGTACACAATCACTGCTAGTATCACACAGCTACTGTCCAGTGAGACACAATCACTTACAATGGTACAAAATCACTGTAGTAGCACATAGGTACTATCTAGAGACACACAGTCTCCACTAGTGGTACACAACCATCATAGTATAAAAAGGTCTGTCACACATGTCACTACCATGTGGACTTCTAGAGGCTACTCCCTCTCGAAACACTAGGGTCAACTCTCCATAGTGTGAGATGTCAAGGTCAACTCCCTTGACATGTCCTCATGTGTTTCCACAAGGGACGTTTCCTCATGTTCTCTCCACAAGGGACATTGGGATATAAGCCCAAATCCACTAATCCATCTCAGATAAGTGTCCTCACATATCATCTCAACTCAGTCACAAAGGAGTACAATCTGTACTTATAGAGGCTACTCCCTCTAGAAAGACTACGGTTAACTCCCCATAGTGTGTGACATCAAGGTCAACTCCATTGACATGTCCTCGTGTGCTCTCCACAAGCGACATTGGGCTATAATCCCAAACCCACTTATCCCTCTCGGATAAGTGTCCTCATAGATCAACTCAACTTAGTCACAAAGGAATATGATTTGGAGAATGTCTCATGAAGCTGCAAACATAAACACTCCCTCTCAGTGAGGTAGGCATTCCTTACCATGCCAAGTATGTCATGAAATTAGTACTCAAACTTCATCCTAGTAAGGGGTTTGGTAAGAACATCAACAACCTGTTCATTTGTAGGAAGGTATTGCACAATTACTGCCTTCCTCTACACCATGTTTCAGATGTAATGGTACTCGATCTCAATGTGTTTCGATTTGTCATGAAACACTAGATTCTCTAAGAGCTTCACACAACTATGGTTATCACAATGAATAACAGTGGAATCCAACACATTTTCAAATAAATCTGCAAGGATCTTGTGAAGCCACACTGCTTCGCAGGCTGCCACACTCAATGCAATGTACTCTGCTTCTGCAGTGCTCAAAACCACAAAAGTTTGTTTCCTGCTACACCAGGAAACCATGGCAGATCCCAAAGTGAAGCAACACCCGAAGGTGATCTTCCTATCCACTGTGCTCCTTTCCCAATCAAAGTTACTATATCCCTACAATATCATGTCAATATTGGAAGTATATCTTATACCATGTTCAATTTTTCCTTCCAGGTATCTCAACACATGGTTCGCAACAATCCAATGTATTTGTCTCAGTTGAATCATAAAATGCCTAAGTGCACTCACTGCATAGAAAATATATGTTTTGGTGTTAACCAAATACATCAATGATCTAGCTGTCTGTACAGGGTCGGATCAATCTCATCGGAATCGGAAGAAGACACACTTAGTTTTTTCATACGCGTCACCATTGGTGTAGCCATGGGCTTAAAGTTTAGCATCCCAAACTTCTTCAATATATCAACTGTGTACTTCCCATGAATCAGGAATATATCATTAGTTCTCTGCCACACCTCTAGTCCCAATAATTAGTGCATCATACCAAGGTATTTCATCTCAAACTCAGAGGCCAACACATACTTGCATTCAATAATAAGGCTCTATGTACCGGTGAGGAATAAATCATCAACGTAGAGGACCAAAATCGGGAACTCACCATTAACAGTATTGTAGTACATATTGGGATCAACAACACTTTTTCTGAAGCCCAAACTCATCAAGTGTCCATCAATCCTATCATACCAATATCGAGGTGCCTACTTGAGTCCATATAGGTCTTTTTTCAACTTACACACATGATACTCCTTCTCATGTATCATGAAACCATTTGGGTGCTCGATGTATAGTTCTTCCTCAATCTCTCCATTGAGAAAGGTTGTATTCACATCCATTGAATGTAGTCTCCAACCCATGGATGATGTAAGGGAAATAATCATCCAAATAGAAGTGTATCGAGAAACGTGAGCAAATGTCTCCTCATAATCTATTCCCTCCACTTGAGAGAATCCTCTAGCAACAAATCTCATTTTTTGCTTCTCGATGCTTCTGTTAGCTATGTGTTTGATCTTATAGATCCACTTGGAAGTCACTACAGACTTCCCCTCAGGTCTTGGAACAATATACCACATATCATTCTTCATGATGGATTGATACTTCTCCATCATGGAATCTCTCGATAGTGGATGACTAGATGCCTCCTCATAACAGGAAGGCTTAGAATCAATGATGTGGTTCATAGTTGTAGCATAGCACAAATATCTCTTAGGTATATTTCTCTCTCGGAAGGTACCATGAAGAGCTACATGTCCTTGTTCCTCCTCTATAGTATGACGATCCCATGTATGTCTCTTTTGACCTACTACAATATTTCTGGGAACATCAACTAGAGCTATAGGATGAATGGGATCAATTGGATCAATAGGCTCAACTATCTCCCTCTGAACTACTCGAGGGTGAGGGGGAGAGGGCACCATCTCTTTCTGTCTCTCACTATAAATACCCATGTGAGATCCTCTATATCTCCAAAAGGATAACTCCTCCTCAAAGGTAACATCTCTTCTCACCTCAATCTGTCTTTGACTAGGGATGTAGATTCGGTATGCCTTCGAAGACTCATTGTACCCCAAAAATGTACCATTTATTCTTGAAAGGTCTATCTTGGTCCTTTTCTCCTTGGGTACATGAATGTATACCAGACACCCAAATATATTGAAGTCTCCAACCTTAGGATTCACTCATGAATTGTGTCCATACTAGACATATCATGGTTCCCTAGTGGAACACATGTCTAATACATATCACAGTTCCCTCATGGAACCAATGTCTTCTCCAGGACACATTGAGGTTCTCTCATGGAGCCAATGTCCCCCAAGACATATCTAGGTTTCCTCGTGAAACCAATGCATTGGTTTCTTCATCTTATCGTCTAAGGCACATCAGGATGAATTCTGCATCACCCCCTACTAGTCCACACAAGACCTTCCGGGGAGAATGTCTCATGATGCTGCCTGCAAACATCAACACTCCCTCGAATCCATATGATAATAAACAATATCATATATATAGAGAGAGGGAGGTATAACCTTTCTTTCAAGAATCAAATGAATTTCCAAGACCCATGAGAAAATCTAAAAAAGAGAAATTAGATTCAACATATGGTGCACTCTCTCCTCAATAATGCACATGGACTGTATCAGGAATCATATCCTACCACCCTGACGGATTTGGCCACAACATGAAAATTTTTTGGGGTAGGATTTTTGATGTGGAGTGTCTTGAAGAAATAGCATGGCCAACTGTTTCCTTCAAGAGAGAGAGAGAGAAGATATCGTCCGTGGTATTTTCAAGCTAAACTTTGTGAGTTGCTTATTCTTTTAATTTCCCTTCCATTTCCCCAAGAACAACAATTGTATCCTCCTCTCAATTTGACTCCTGCTAGCATCACCATAAACATGCATTTGTATGTAGAGTTTGTTCATATTTCAATGGATATGATCGGTCAATGGAGGTATGTGTTAGATGTAATATCATCGATTCCAACTCTGGAATAAATTAATAACAAGACAACTACCCTCATGCATCCACCCTGAAATAGGCCACCCAATAGATCTCGGATATTCCTCCTCGATAATATACAATGTGTTCTTCTTCCCCATGGTAAATCACATGGCACTGTGAGTCAAAGAAGAGAGATGATCAGAAGGTATTTCCTTAGTGTCTATTGTGAGGAGGCATAACTCTGCATTGAAAATAATGTTAACATCACCAACCAAATATGATCTGGATTTTATGAGTGGAACGAAATGAATACAGATTATTAACAGGTGCTTAACACAAAATAATAGAGAAACATTAAAACTGGTTTTCTATTCAATAAGGAAATAAGCTGAAAATTGTAAAATGTAGCAGAAACAAGCTTGCTGGAATGGTGGCGACTTATCTCTGAGAAGAGATGTGACGGTTGAGCTCATTCACAAGAAGATGATTACAACGAGGCTTTGAAGGCCTTTTTAAAAATAAATAGGAATTCCAAAAACCCTCGACATCCAAAATCCTAACCCTAGGAGATGAAGTGCCAAAAGTCATGTCGGCCCCGTTTGGGTAAGTTAGTACATCAACTTCTCAGGGTCATAACTTTTGCATACGATCTCCATTTTAGGCGCATAATAGCCCATTTGAAAGGTATCATCGAGGAGATTCATTTTGGGGCCTAAATCATGCTATAGGAAAACATTGAGTTGGGTTGATCCCAAAAAACCTTCATTTAGTCCCACAAAATGGCCCCAGAAGTTAAAACTACTAAAAATAGTAAATTTCCAAAATTGCTAGAAAACTATTTTGAGCCAGTTGGAAAAGGTGGGTGGCCACCGATATACACCTAGATCAATCCTCCCTCCTTAGGAAGAAATGGTCTCCATTTCATTGAGGTCCCCCATCAGATGAGGAAATTTCCACTGAATTTGGCCCCAGGTGAGCCACTTTCCTTGGTGCAGGAGTTGCCCTGCTTTGACGACTTGATAAAGCTGGATCCTTTGCTGTCGAGTGTTATTGATCTGTTTTTCCACAATATGATCAATGGATTCCTGATGTATGCAGTCGGGGTTGAGCTCTGTTGGTGTCAGTTGTTCTGCTACTTTTGAGGTGTCCAATAATGGTGGGAAATAAGGGTGAAGGAGATCCACGTTGAACACTGGGTGCAGGACAAGGAAAGGAGGAATGTTGAGCTGAAAAGAATTATCCCCCACAAACTTGGTGATGGTGTATAGCCCAAAGTAGAGTGGTCGAAGCTTCCTATGGCGTCCTGTAAGGCATTCTTTCTGCAAGTGAAACCAAACTTTGTCGCCCACCTGAAAATGATGTGGCACCCGATGTTTATCATGGCATTGTTTGTACTTGTCATTGGACTTGTGTAGGATATCCTGAACCTATTGGAAAATGTGTTGGATATGCTCAATAAACCGGTTGGATTTGTCAGCTTCAGTTGGAGCAGGAGAAGAGTCAGTCGAGGTGAGCACAAGGGGAAGTGCAATATCTATGGGACCCAATGGTTGGACTCCCAACCCCACCTGAAAGGGGTTGTGGCTAGTTGAGCTATGCAGGACTTAGTTGTAGCTATGTTGTACATAAGGAAGGCTCTCATCCCATGTGTGAGGGTGCTGTGAATTATACATGCGAAGGATATTCACAATCATACGATTTACAACCTTGGTTTGGCCATCTATCTAAGGGTGGAAGGCCGTAGATTTGGTGATATTGTTGTCCAACAGTTCCTAGAGGCTCGAATAGAATGTGCTGAGAAATTGACTGTCTCGATCTGAGATAATGGTTTGTGGGATTCAAAAATGTACCCATACTTTTTCAAAGAAGATCTTGGCAGTGGCCTCTGCTGTGATGTTCTTATTGCAGGCAACCAAAATCACCATCTTAGAAAAGCGATCAACAACCACAAACACACAGTCATTTCCCCTTCTGGTGGACGAGAGGCCCAACATGTAGCCCATTGAGATGGATTCCCATGGCCTCTTAGGAGTAGGAAGAGGGGTGTATAGGCCCTATTTCTTAGTGGTCGGTTTGGCAATCACACAGGCAGTGAAAAACCTGATATACTTCCTGACCTCCTGTCGAAGTTTCGGCTAGTAGAAATGTTTCTGTAGCATCACCACTGTCTTTTCAATGCCGAATTCTCCTACCACCCGACTATAGTGGGATTCCTAGATCAACTTCACTCTCTTGCTTGATGGAACACAGATATGGCCCAGAGGACACAATAACCCATCCTGAAGATGGAAATTATCAACAACTGCGTTTGCCCCCAACATTTGGTAGGTGGTGGAGAAGTCTGAGTCTGTCTCATAGATTTGGGGCCATCTAGAGGTCTCATGGCTGTAAGAGTCTAGAACTGTGGTGAGTGCCGCAATTGGCGGTCTGCTAAGGCAATCAGCAATGCGATTGGTGCTTCATGTTTTATACTTGATGTTGAGGTGGAATTGCTGCAAGTATGTGGACCACTTCTGATGGTGGTCATTCTGTAATTTTCCTTGTGTCTACATGAATTATAGTGGCTTATGATCAGTGTGGATGATTGTCTCCTTCCCAAGAATGTAGTGTCTCCACTGGCGGAAGGATTTCACAATGGAGTACATTTCTTTGTCATAATTAGGGTACTTACGAACAACATCTGATAATATCTCACTATGATAGGCCACGGGGTGGCCGTGTTGAGTGAGAATGGTGCCCACAACATAGTCAGAAGCATCTATCTTGATCTCAAAGGGCTACTACAGGTTTGGGAGTGAAAGTACTGGGGCTGAGCACAAGTGCTTCTTCAAATCATTGAATGCTTGTTGTTGGGATTGACCCCACGTAAAGTTCGCCTTACCACCACCCCTGGTTATTTGGTCAAGGGCCCATGCAATATGGGAGAATCCAAACATGAACCTGCGGTATAAATCAGAAAGGCCCAAGAATATCCAAAGCTCAGTGACTGTGGTTAGGGCTGGCCAGTTACGGATGACTTGGATCTTGGATGGATCCACATGTATGCCATGTTGATCAACAATGTCGCCCAGGTAATGGACCCTGTCCATGTCGAAGGATCATTTTTCCAAGTTGGCATATAGCTTGTGCTATCACAGGGTGTGCAGAACCTGTTGAATATGCTGCAAGTGTTTGGCCCAAGTCTTGCTATAAATGAGAATGTCATCTAGATACACCACTACAAAATTATTGGTGAATTGTCACAAGATATCGTCCATCAAAATCATGAAAGTAGTTGGCGCATTTGTTAAACCAAAGGGAATGACCAACCATTCAAAAAGGCCTTCCTTTGACTTGAAGGTGGTCTTCCATACATCTGTTTGTTCTATCGGGACCTGGTGGTAGCCAGACTTGAGATCGATCTTACTGAAGTATTTGGCCCTGGTGAGTTGATCAAGGAGGTCATCGATTCGGGGAATCAGGTACCATTTTCTGATTGTGATTTTATTCAGAGCCCAGTAATTAATGTAGAGTCACTAGGCTCCATATTTCTTCTGCACCAACATGATTGGGCTCTTGCAAGGTGATGAGCTAGGATAGATGTGACCCTTGTGGGTAGTTCTTGGATATGTCACTTGATCTCCTCATTCTCTAACAGAGAGCGACGATAGACTGGCCTATTGGGCAGTGGTGCTTCGGGGGTCATATCAATGGAGTTCTTGACCTGACAGTGTAGAGGTACCCCAGTAGGTGAGGATAAGATATCTGAGTATTCTTCCATGACCTTATCTACTTGCTTCTACTGTGTGGAGAGGTCGGCCACAGAGACCCTGGATGTGTCTGTGATCTTTCACTTATTCTGAGAGAAAATCACGAAGAAGACAAACTTCCCCGTCTGAGAGATGACCTTCTTGCATTGTTTAGTAGAGATCAAGTAAATAACACTAGGCAGGACTGCCTCAGTTATCCTGTACAATTTCCTGTTCAAAGTAATAATAACACTATGAGGCCTAGACTCATATACAACATGACGCTTCCATAAATAAGGTTGTCCCAAAATAACATCACAAACTTCAAGAGGAGAAACATCACACAATACCTCGTCTTTGAAGGACTTGATGTCGTACGACAGTTGACACTGTTGGCTAACACAAAGATCACTTCCTTGGCGGAGCCATCTAATGGTGTAGGGTTGTGGGTGTGGTGTTGTCGACAGGGCCAACTGCTTGACCACCTCTGCTAAGATGAGGTTCTTCTGGCTACTTCTATCAATGATGAAGTGCAACGGGGTGCCTTTTACCCACATTTGTGAATGGAAGAGGTGCTCTCCTTCTTCTGGCTCGTCTAGTTCACCAAGCTGGAGCTTGGTGTTAGCAATGGTGGCACTGGGTTCCGTGTCAATGATTCATCTTCCCCTTTCTAGTTCTGGCTCAAAGTCAGAACCCGCATTTGATTCAGAGGCTTTCACTTCAGCCACTAGCGACTGCTTTGAGTGACAGTCAGCAGTGTTATGCCAAGGGATCTTATGGAAGTCCCACCACTTCCTGATATCTTTCTTTGTCTTTCCAGTGTCCTTCTTTGCTTGAGACTTGGATTGGTTGTCTTGATACTGTCCATCTTTTCTCTGTCCTTTTTTCTATGGGTTGGGGCTACCCTTTACTGACTTTTGTTGTGAGGGCTTCCCAGGTCCAAATTGCCGCATCTTTTGTTTGAGCTTCTGCTCGATTTTGACGGCATATCGGTAGGCCACGCCCAAGGATAAGATGTCTAGAAATTCCATCTTGGTATGGATGTATCTATACAGAGCACCCTAATAATTTATCACCAGATGTCGCTCTAAATCTTTGATACACAGCTTGGTGTGCAAGGTATGGAAGATATTTGTGAAATCTGGCACTGCATGGTGTCTTTCTTGCTGCAGTGTGGTCCATTTGGTATACAAGTCATCATAACTTACAACAAGGTAATATTGTTCCTCAATAGCATCCATGAAGGATTCCCCGGTGTTTTTTATTGTAAATAATGAGGGTTCCTTTGTTTCCTTTTTCTCACAAAAGGTTTCCCACCAATCTTTGACATGGGGAACAACTTTGAGGAGTGCAAAAGTAATCTTTTCTCTATTAGAAAATTTATGGATAGAAAAATACCCTTCTAGTAGATTCAACCACTTGTCTACAGTATCTACATCTATCTGACCTTCAAATATAGGAATATTGAATTTTATTTGTACCTTGAAGGGGGTGGCACCGCCGCTCGAAGAAGATGCATCTCCTGTTGGTAGCTGCTGAAGGATTTGCGCAAAACTATCCATCATCTCATTCCTTTGTTGCATGAGGGATTCCTCAATCAATAGTTTGAAAGGATATATTGTTCCATCATATTTCTTTTCTCCTTTCATGAGAGGTCACTTGGGCATGCGAGAGCTTTTGTCCTCAAGAGAAACAAGCTCGAAACCCAACTTTTTGTACTCCAACCTTGTTGGGGACACGCATTAAGACGAAAAGGAGCAGACCGCTTTGATACCATTGATCTATATTTTATGAGCAAAACAAAATGAATATAGATTATTAACAGGTACTTAACACAAAATAACCGAGATACAGTAAAACTAGTTTTCTATTCAATAAGGAAATACGCTGAAAATTGTAAAATGCAGCGGAAACAAGCTTGCTGGAATGGTGGCAGCTTATCTCTAAGAACAGATGTGACGGCTGCACTCATTCTCTAAGAAAAGGAATGAAAAAAACCCTTGACATCCAAAAACCTAACTCTAGGATATGAAGCACCAAAAGTCACGTGGGCCCCGTTTGGGTAAGTTAGTACATCAACTTCCCGGGGTCGTAACTTTTGCATACGATCTCCGTTTTAGGTGCATGATAGCCCGTTTGAAAGGTATCGTCAAGGAGATTCATTTTGGGGCCTCAATCATGATATAGGATATCATTGAGTTGGGTCGATCCTTAAAAACCTTCATTTAGGCCCTCAAAATGGCCCCAGAAGTTAAAACTGCTAAAAATAGTAAATTGCAAAATTGCCAGAAAAATGTTTTGAGCCAGTTGGAAAAGGTAGGTGGCCACCAATATCCACCTGGATCAAAATAATCTAATGGAATCGACCAATGATCCTTGGAATCCTACCCACAAAGGGTTACAACACAGATATCCCCAACAAAATCCAGACATAACAACTTTAATTTTGAATCCCATAGCTGGAAATGGTGGATACACATTCAATGAGTATGAACCTGGGAAGATGCAAGATATCTTCTCTCATTTTCCTAGGCCTCCTATGAAGGATTCAAGCCCAGTCCTACTCTAATACCATGTTGATTTTTCTATATGAGAAGATATAAGATAGATGATTTATTGCAATAATGAGGGTTCCATATATAGAGAACATATGGTGATCATCCATGAAGGGACGCGTCCCTTGGATAATAAATAAATATTTATTATTATTACTTATATATGTATTATTTAATAATAAATAATTATATTATTAATTATTAATCTAGGAGAATGTCTTCCTGATGTTGTCCAAACATCAACACCATAAAGTATGCAACTACCCAGAAATACAATATGGGAAATTTTAACTGTGCTCTAGGAAACTAGAGAAATAATCAAGTTTGTATTCATGCCTCAAACCATTCATGGTCAACAAACCTTTTTATCAAGGGAATCCTTGTTCCATATTCCTCCTCACTACCACTTAATCACACCAAGCCATATTACTATGGCTACCATCCACCTTTGGATGTCATTCTGACCCATTGGTCATCTAGAAATGTCCCAACACTTCCTTTTCTACATACAAAATCAATAATTTCATTAACCATTCTACCTTATCCTCATAAGGTAATATGTACTTACTGTCATCAACATATTACTTATGCTTCTATACTCATATCATCATTAACCATATGATCAATGTCATTACCATATTTTATGTCCAATAAAAGACTATACTAAACCTATATGCTTGTTATATGCATGCTCAATATTTTCCATATGCATTCTATCCTATCCTCGTGTCCCAAGTATTTTACCCATGCTTACAATGAAAATGTATTCCAGCCATCTACCATCTATATTCACATGCACATACATGTACTTAGATTAATAGGTATACACATTCTCTTACTATATTCATGAGGATCATAAACTTGCTCATGTGTTCACATCTCTTTACCTCTTCCAAGTGATCTAGAAATAGTGCAAAGGACTCCTTTTTAATTGCTCAACTGGGTTAATCTCCACAACAATTTTCTTCATTCACTATAGGTAAAATAAAACTAACCTTACACATTTTCCATCACTCCTTTGATCATGAGGGATCATACACATATACATGGTTTAATACTTTATTAAAGCAGTAATTATTACTACTACGGATTCTATCAATCCATACTAATTACCTTTAAGCACAAGGAATTTTCCATAAGGGTCTTAACCCTTATATAATCAACCATTTTTAATTAAAAGATACTCTTCCTTCCCTAGTAGATAGGCATTATTATACTTATCAAAACTGTTGATTAAGGTTGGTTGTCATTGATGTCAACCCTTGAAGAAAGCCCCACAGCACAAAGGTTTGGGTAATGGATCCAAGATTGTTTGATGTAAATATGACTCCTTATTGTCTTGTCATGGTTGTTATCACTGAAATTTCGTCTGCACATGGCGACAAGAACTCTGCATCATCAAAACAGGACTGAAGTCATTCATGGCACAAGACTAATTCCACAACATTGCAAAAGGGTCAAAAACTATACAAAATGACCAAAAAATTGAAGGGCGCTTTACAGAACCTGGGTTCGCGCGCGTATGTGCGTAACAACAACGTATAATGTGCGCATCAGCGCATGATGCATGGATGTTGGGCAAAAAACCCGCGTGCCTGCTAAACGACGCATTTATTGAAATTGGTCGGCCTCCCAACCACTAATGGATCAGCTCCCAAGTCGATTTGACACCAAATCCGAGCTCAATCCTCATGGTGGGATGGTCAAAGACCTAATTGAGCCCTAAAGATCCCCTTTTCACATTCCAAAGAGGTCACATAATAACCCAATGCTAGGCTATAAAAAGCCATGAATAACCACGATTTTCTCAAGGAATTCTTTGTATTATTATGCTGCTGAGATTGCTAAGGACTCATTCTTTGGCAATAAACACCACAAGCTGCATTTCATAGAGCTATTCACCCCTCTCTTGAGTGAATAATCTTGGAGTTCTTTCACCCACATTTTCATCTTTTCATTGTAAGGAGAGCAAGCTTTGAGGGCCTCAAGAGCCTTCCATTGGAGAAAGAAGGGACCAAAGTCCCCTTTCTTCATTGTGCCTTTGGATTTCATCAATAGATCCACTTATACATTGGTGATATTGGTCCATTTGTCTCTATTTTTCATTTTTCCATATGCTCATAGTTTTAATTTGTTTTAGTTTGATTTTTGTTTATAACTTTGTTGTTTCTCTTTCTAACCTTTTACTCTACAACTGTCATGCCTAGCAGAGCCCAACTGGGCATGTAAGCACTCATTATTTGCTCACCAAGTGACGAATTGGGTGCGAATAGATTGGCGACCATACTGGGGAGTTGGTATCAATTCCTCCCTCTTTTGGGTTCATTTTTCTTTCCTTTTGATTTCATTAACTTGCAGGTTCACAAACCGGCCTCTGCCGACCTGCTAACCAGTCAATTCACCAGAAGATTGGGAGAAATCCATCCGGATTTTTCTTCTCGGTTTTTTTTATCACAGGCGCGCGGTTATTCCACCCCACAGGTGCGCATCGTGCGCGCATGCGCCTGTGCACCGTTTTCTCTCTGCGCCCATGCGCTTTTTCTCTTAATTTCGACAGCGCCCGTGCGCCCTATGCGCCTGTGTATGCACTGTGTGGCGCGCATTTGATCTAAATTTGACATTGTAAGCTCTTGGATGTGGGGAAAAATCATTTTCCTTCTTAAGAATGATGATATGCATGCTCTAAATACTGCACCACTTAGACCCCTCAACTTATAAAGGGGCTAATCAAACAAACATAGGCACTTAGGTGGATAAAAATCATTTTCCCTTATTTGCTTTTTGCCACATGGATGGCTTTCTTTGGTTTATAAATCTAAGTTGAACATCAATTCTAATCACATCTAAACTCACATTTTTGGGACTAGAAATTGCAAGTAACAATCTTGAGTATGCTCTTCTCTTGCGCCATCAAGCGATCTTGAGAACTAGAAAAGGATTGCGAAAACGATCTCATCTCCCTTAACAAAACATTCAAAACTTTTAGGAGAGGACAACGACTCTTTCGAGACCCCTCTTAGTTTCATTTTTGTCAAACAAATTCTTGTAATGGGCCCATACATGCCCACATGTCAACAAAGCTAGGATAGTGTTTGATTTTCTGCTTTCTTAGATAAAAAAACTAGGAGAGTTTAAAATTTTGTAATGGGCCCACACATGCCCACATGTTCAATCTAGGCTAG
>SNQJ01S0027818.1:118295-131413 GCA_010110895.2 Picea sitchensis
GTGGTTTTCTTCCACTTTGGATTTCCATGTAAAACATTGGTGTACTGTGTATGTGTATGATTGTTTATTTGTTCATTTATTATTTACTCTGCAGTTATTGGATGATAATGATACATTGATATAACACTTGGATTATATGGTTAAAAAGGATTAAATTTCTCTATTACTGATTCACCTCCCCTCTTAGTAATCTAATAATTACTCAACTGAGTTAGTCTCCACAAAAATTTTCTTCATTCACTATAGGTAAAATAAAACTGCCCTTACACATTTTCCATCACTCCTTTGATCATGAGGGATCATATACATATGCAGGGTTTAATATTTTATTAAAGCAATAATTATTACTGCTCCGAATTCTATCAATCCATACTAATTTCCTTTAAGCTCAAGGAATTTTCCATAAGGGTCTTAACCCTTATATAATCAACCATTTTTAATTACAAGATACTCTTCCTTCCCTAGTAGATAAACATTATTATACTTATCAAAACAACCCATCTCATGTCCCTTGTTTGAGTTGAAGCAACTTCATAGAAAAAAAAATTCCACCTCTGCCATTTTCATTCAGGTTTTACCAATAATGCCTATCTACATATTCCTACTTGTGTAAGAGTATTCATCAATTTGACAAAGGGACAATATAATTTCCCTTGCTAAAATTTAGCCAAGGTTTCCAAGGTATAATTTCAATCGGTAGGTCTTCCCATAAGGAGGTTACTGCATATAATAAACAATCCTTTAAAGGTAGAAACACCTTTCAACATGCTCACCTAATTCTCGATATACTAGTCCTATGACTGATCTCCAACCCTTCTAGGCCTAGTGTTGTAGCCTGCTCAGATACCACTTTTTAACAAACCTGACCCTTAAGTACCCTTTCTAGGGATGGGTGTTGTGCCTCTTTTTTCACCTAAATGAGCAAAACAAAGGTGCTTACAAGCTTAGTTGGGTTAGCTAAGCAAGACAACAGTAAAGGAAAGGGTTAGAAGAATAAAAATAAAAGACTAAGCTAAGAATTAAACTAGGAAAGGAACAAACAACTAAACTATTGTGCATAAGGACATAAGAACAAGTAACAAACAAGACTCATGTCACCAATGGAAAAGATTATATTAGTGAAAAGAAAACACCAAAGAGAAAGGGGACTTTGGGTCCCTTCTTCCTCTTCCAATGGAGGGCTCTTGGACCCCCAAGATTGAGCTCTTCTTACAACCTGAAAATTTGAAAGAAATGGTGAAAGAATCCCAAGATAACCCACACAAAAGGTGATGTGGATAGTCCAAATGGAATGGTACTAGTATGTTCTTGATGAGAAGAGAGGTTTCCCCAAGAGAATAGCAGTAGCGTAACCTTACAAATGAATTCCTTGAAGATGTAGTGCACCCATGGCCTTGTTTTATACCACCACTTTGAGGTATTGTGCAACCATATTTTAGTGTGAAAAGGGGTTGTTTAGGGAACCTTTCGGTCTTTGACTAGCCACCCAGCTGGATCCAACTGAGATTTGGATGTCAAATCGACTTGGAATATGAAATAGAATTGGGTGGGTGGTCGACCAACATCATAAATCTGTCGTTCTCAGGTGTGCACGACTTTTAGCATCCACAGTCGCACATCATGCGCGTGTGCGCTTTTCCTGCATTTCTTAATGGTGCATGTGCGAGCGTGCCCTATATAGTCATAACGCATCCTGATTTTATAACTAGTTGGATAGTTTTGGACCTTTTGGAAATGATTTTTTGGTAATTTTGGTCCATGGGTGAACTCATAGCTATTTGAAGATTTTGGATTCCTGTAACCATTTGTGGACGAAATTTCAGTGATAACAGATGCCCCCTGATGGATGAGGTTAGGAGCATACGGATAGCCAAAATTCATCAATGTTTCTTCTACTGAGAGTACTATTGTAAGAAAGAGCGATAGTGAGAGTATTAAGAGTGACCCATTGGAGGGAGAAGGGAACCTGTAGGACCCAACCTTTCGCAAGGTGTGGAAAATAAATTGTGTACAAATGACGCAGGCATGCCCCATGCATGTTTCATGTAACTCAAAAAAGGGTGTTGTACAGTAAATGAAACTGTGTGTTGATGTAGAGAATTGCAGCTCCCTTGGGGTCGATTTTGATAAAGGTAGAGGATAATTCTTATGAGGAACAATACTCTGGATAGTAGGAAATGATACCTCTAAGAAGTATCATGGATTCTGTGGTCATTGATAGCCCAACAAAGTTTAGAGGTCTTTGGAAAATATAAAAAACAACTGCAATAGTCGCAAAGTAAGACCCACCGTAACATGAGAAAGTGTTGAAGTCGAATGCTATGGGGGTCAACGACAACAGAGATCAATGATGGTTCTCCCTGTGTCGTCTGAGACTCCTCATTGTAAAGGAAATGAGAGTCAATATACTATCACCCTTCTGGAAACTATGTTGGTGTCGAAAAAAAGGGAGACGTGACTCCAAGAAGCAAAGGCCTTCGTGAAATCCACTAGGTGAGGTCAGAAACTAAGGAGGTACATGGAAGAAATCAAGATGCGTGGAGACTCAAAACTCCCTTGGTTGGGGATATATGCGAAGTATAAGTGGTTGCAACTGTTAAACTAGGTCGAGTGTCAGGGGGAGAATGAGACGTGGGATAAGTTGTGCCAGAGGAGGGACAAAGTGAACACACTCAGAGAGCATAGGTAGGTGGCCTGGGGGATACTCAGAGTTTATGGACGATGTCATCAGGAGTAGGTGATAAGGAATTCCCCAACCAAGGGTGACATGGGTTGCATTTGCCAAAAAGGAAGATCGCCAAAGGTGACGACAAAAAGCTATGTAAAATGCTGGAAACAATGGCTTAATTACAAAAAGAATTAAGAAACTAGTGGGGATAATAATGCAGATATAGAAACGGGTGCCCCAGTGTGAGATGGCTTGGCCTAAGGATGGTGAAAAATAAGTGGGGGGTTGGGGCCCCATAGGCCGGTTTCTGTAGTAGGGAAATGTATGGATGGAAATCTAAAGATGGGAAAACTAGCGGTGGATGAAATGGAAGGTAAATGATGTTGCGAGAGTGCAGTCAAAACAAAATTGTGAGGAAGTGCCCTGGGAGTTTGGTGGATAGTCTAGTAAAATGAGGAGAAGGAGTATGTGGCTGATTCGCGACATGATGTAAGACTATCGGGACTCCCATCCCTAAAGGTTGAAAACAACATGAGTGTCAAAGTGCCAAGGGGGGATATGCATGGGACAACTCATGTGGGGGAGAGTGCTACCAGGTGACAGTAACCAAAATGCAGTGGAGGTGACGGTACTGCAAAGCCGGATATAGGGACCCTAAAGGAAAATTGAAGAGGGTGTGACTGGAGATGCAATTGAGATTCAATGGGAATGATTACATGCTAGTGTTGATTATATACCTGAAGGGGTCGTGCTAGTGTGTGATGACCAAGTACCTGCACACATGAAAACGAAATACCCAATGTGAAAAATATCTAAAAATAATCGAAAATATAACCGTTTATTTGATAATTTTGAACATGAGCATGCGTACCTAAACATGGTATGGAGAAATGGCTCCCCGGGGGCTAAGGATGAAAAATTTCCCGAGGACTGTCTTCATGTAGATGACGGGGTGCTAATCTCATGGCTAAATATGGATCGAAAAATGGATGCTCGGAGCTCCCAGAATTGAGTCTGGAATTCTGGAAAATGGACTATATATAGCTGTGGGGTCCACATTGTATACACTTTATGACATGTGGATTGATATATATATATATATATGGGTATACATTTTGGGATCTTTGTGATGTTCACATGTGTGTGAGGGTTTTTTAATGTTGTTTATGATGTCTAATCGATATGCTGTGACAGACTTCTGATGGTTTATGTGTGTGTAAAGGTGTCTTGATGTGATATATGCCAATCTAGTACAATGTTAGTCATGTTATCTGTGATTTGATTAAATTGTCTTGGAATATGTGTAAATGTAAGGAAATCAAAATGTCAAGATAAAATTCTAACTTGCAAGTATTTGGGAAAGAGGAAAGGATCGCAGACATGGTACACATTGTTGAGTTGGAGGATGACTAGTTGAGGGTAGAGTAAGACGCTAAGGTGACGAATATGGAAATGATTGGCCTCAACGAGGAGACCAATGACGATGGTGTACTCTGCTTGATTGTTGGTGGCTGAGCCTAAACATATGCCGCTGGTGTAGAATAGGTCATGTGAAGGAGAATAGAGGGCCCAAGAAGCCGAAGCAAGATTCTGTGTCCAGCGGATAGCTCCGTCAGCATAAATGGTGTGGTAGGCCAATGGAGGAGGCATCTGTCAATAACACAAATGAAATTTTAGACATGAGGTATAGAAAAAATATTAAAATCACTACAAAATAAATAACCTAGTGTAGAATGGCTATGCTCAGGCGTAAAATTTCTTTTAGTACAACCCATTGACGGGTTCTTTGAGAGAGAGGCCCTCGGGGGAAGCCAGTATGTATGCACCTTTAGTGAGCCAATGTTGGATAATGTAAGGGCCATGCCATATTGACTCAAATTTTCCATGGCCGAGGGTATCATGAGTGATATCGTAAGCAAGGACGAGGTCGCCTTCGTGAAATGAGAAAAGGTTGACATGATGATCAAAGGTGGATTTTGACCGTTTTTTGGCTACCTCATTGTTTTGTAATGAAGATTGACGATCTTCATCTAGGGACTCTAAGTTCAGCAAACGCTGCTCCGTTGGAGCAGTGTTGGGTAATAGATCAATCGCGGTGCATAAGGTGGAAATTACACACTCGATAGGAAGAGTGGCCTCGACCCCGTGAACTAGATGAAATGGTGTGAATCTAGTGGCAGTTTTCACAGTCGTACGATAAGCCCATAGCATGAAAAATAACATATGATGCCAATTGGTCTTATGTTTGTTAACCATGTGCTACAACATGGTCTTGAGGACCTTGTTAACTGCTTCGACCTGTCCATTGGACTGAGGGTAGTATGGTGAGGTGAACTCGTGGGATAATCCTAACCTGGATGAGAGTTTGATGAAAATCTCATTCTCAAAATGTTTCCTGTGATCAAAGACTAGTTGGAGTGGTTCTCCAAAGCGGGATATGATGTGGTTAAAGAAAAAATGCACTGCAGTGTCAACGGTGTTGTTGAAGGTAGGCATGGAGGCTTCCTGTGAAAGGAAGAGTACTTTGTGGTGTAGTGCATCCCATGGGTAGTCAGGGGTGGTTAATTCCTCGAGTATGTCCTCATCCCAAACTAGGATATGGCCTTGGGGTGAGGTGAAATCATGAACTAGTGGAGTTGACGAGTTCGCAAGAGATTCTTGAGGGAGGAGCTCTGCGACTAGTGGGATGTCAGATATAAGAGAAGCCTCACTTGGAGGAAGGGTATCCTCAATGTTAGTTCCTTTGGATGAGACGACACATACCTGATTGGAAGGATGAATGAGCGGTGGTGCACCATGGTAAGTTTCTAACAAGGATGGATCTTTGAAAATTCCAGGCCCCATCTCGATGAGTAGGTACGCCTCTGGATTAGTGTGAATGAAAGGAAGAATGTTATCGATGTTGGCATAAGGGTTAGGCTCATAATGTGAAACTTGATCAATGTTAATGATCTTCCCATTATGGGGGAACATCATGGTTTGAAAGACGGAAGAGGCAACTGCCTTCATAGCGTACATGTAGCTACGACCGAACAAGATATTGTAATCGAGTGGGGCATCAAAAACTTCAATGTCAATGGGAATGGTCTTGCCCCTGAGTTCTACAAGGACATTTTGGAAGATCCCTTCAGGAGAAGATGGTCATCCATCATAATATCTTAAGGTAATGGAAGATGGTATGAGTTCAAGGGAACCAAGTTTTTTCCATACAGATTTGGACATGATGCATGTGGACACACCTTCATCAATGATGCACAGATGAATTGTAATGTTCTAAATTTTAACGGGGATTTGAAAAGCGATGAGAACGGGGAGGCAAGGTTCTTCGCTGTTGAGATCAAATGTGATGAGTTGAGTATCCGCGGGGTCGACTGCCCCCAAGGAGGAAAGTAATGACTTTCGCTAAGTGGGACAAGTTTGAAGTACCTCTAAGATTGACATGGCAGCTGGGGATTGTGCCAAGTCATCGACCAAATTGTAATTATGAGCTGCACTAGCTTGAGGGTTGTGGACATTCCTACGCAATGGGATGTAAGAGATGTGAAGGGGTGTTGCCGTGTTAGGGCTAGGAATCATCAAAGGGGGTCCCGTTGGTGCTGGGGTTGTTTCTAAGGGAATGGTAGGAGACTCGGAGGGTGCACTGTATTGATGAATACATGTTTGTAGAAGGACTTCTTCCTCACTATTGAGGAGGATAGTACGATCTGTAGGATTGCTTGGATTGAGATATTGTCCCAACTATGGTGGGGTAGGCTACATGTCCTGCTGGGTGTTCATCACTCCTTGGTGTGGAATGGGGTTCTGCAGCACGGCTGGGGGTGGTTTTTGCATGTATTGTTGTGGGGCCTACTGAGGGGCAGGTGGTGCTGGAGGATGTGGTCCATTCACAGAGCCTTTCATCCATGTAAAATCAACGATTTGGGGGCAATGATGAGTATAGTGACCGAATTCACCGCAAAGGGCACATGGGAAGTTGGTTTGAAGGTTTTTTTTTATTTTTCCCTTGACGTCTATTGTTGTTGCCCCCTTGGGGGTTTTGAGACCCTTGATTCTGGTTGCCCCCAGTAGGTTGGTTCTGTTGGGGGTGATTTCCGCCTTGAACTGGGTTGTTATTGTTCTGATTTTTTCCTTTATTTTTGGCATTATTCGACTGATGGGTTGGATTTTCCGTATTCAATTGTTCAAAATTCTGATATTGCTAAATGGGAAAAGGTTGAACAAAATTAACCCCAGCATGAGGGTGTCCTTGTGGTGGAGCCATGGGTTGTGGAGGGCCAAGAAATGGGAAGTACAGATTATGTTGTGGTAATGATTTGTAAGGTACATAGGAAGGTGTGACACTTTCGATAGTACTTAGAGTATAAGATGAGGTAGAGGGAGTACTAGAACTTGTTTGGGTAGGTGGGCGTATTGTGGATGTCGATTGTGGCCCACTAATGGGTGGAGGAAGGGAAAAAGGGTATGGTTGTTGATAAGGGGGAGGAGGATAATAATGGATTCCTCCATATGCCAATCAATATTGAGGTGTGCCATACATTGGTGGTTGTTGGGGTTGTGGATTGTGGTGTGTGGTGTTACCAATCAATCCATCTGCTGAGTGAGACATCCTGAACTTTTCTTGGCCAAATGGAATGGGTCTTGGGAGATCAAGAAGTACTATGTACAAGTATCCTGATTGTGAATAGATCAAGTAGTATTGTTGAGCGTTAGTGATGGCTTCTTCTTCATATTGAGGGAAGGTGGAATCCACATCTTTACCGAGGGGAGAGATAAGTTCTCTGAGAAACCAATCAAGACATTTTTGTTTGGTGATTTTTTCTTTGCACAAACTATGTCGTCGATGCCACTAATGACTGTGATCAATGATATGTGTGGTTGAGGTTTGTTTAAAATCAGAGAGTAGTTCCAGACCATTGTCGTGGTGGATTGGTAATTGGAAGAAGGTAAAAAATGCTTCAGCCAAGGACTCGAAAGTCGCATGGGACCCTGATTTTTCATCTACATACCACTTGGATGATGGGTGAGTGAGTGTGTGTTGAAATAATCATAGTCATATGGAATCATCCATAATGCTTTTGGAAGATAACCATAAGTGGAAAGTCATGACATGGT
This sequence comes from Picea sitchensis, assembly GCA_010110895.2. Classification (NCBI taxonomy): domain Eukaryota; kingdom Viridiplantae; phylum Streptophyta; class Pinopsida; order Pinales; family Pinaceae; genus Picea; species Picea sitchensis. Next base: position 126,076 of record SNQJ01S0027818.1, read on the forward strand.
TGGCAGGGTCATCTCCTGCCTTTCCTTCAAACTTGGGGATATCTAAAGGTAGTTTGGTAGGCATTGTAGGCCATGTGCGGTCATGCAATATAGAATCATTTGTGAGTTTTCTTAGATCTGGTATGTTGAGAGAGGCCAAATATGGCATCTGGAGTGGTGGTGGAGGATTAGTTCCAGCCATGGTGTGAGTGTTTTGTGAACGTGAACCTTGAGGGGGATTAGGTGGGTTTGTACTTCCCCCTTGAGAAAAAGATGCCCCCTTGTTTTTGTGTAAAGGAGATAAGGTGAGTGTTTGACCTTGGGAAGTGGACCGAAGTAGGGTTGAACCAAGAAAAGTTGATCCCAAGAAAGTGGCACTCACAGGAGTATGAGAAGGTGGAGTCGATAAGTTGGCAAGACTAGGAACTCCCCTTAGAATAGGAGGGAGGTTTAGCAAGCGTCTGGAACGACGGGGGTTCTGTGGGTCCCTATGATGTCCGACTAGCTGAGTGAATGTGTGTGAATGGTGGTGAGAGTAATAAATAAACAAGAGCCTTTGTTGCAATCTTTTAACTTTTACACGATATATATCCAAATAAAAATGTAATCAGAAGTGCATCATACATAAAGTGTTTTGATAAAGAAGCATATATGTGGATAGGTGGATTTTGTCTACATGGGGGAATAAATACAACAAATGCTCATTTCCTAAAAGACGTAATGTCCTTCCTCTCAAAATAGCACTGGAACTTCCAATAACACTCGACAGTGGGGTCTAAAGCCACTGGAAAAGAAACTAGTGAAGGATGAAGCAATCAGTTATAATGAGGGGTAGAGGGGGCATATCCCAAAAGAACTAGTGATATTTCCCAATAGCCACACAAAATTTGATTAAGGTGCAATTGCAGCCCACAATTTCCACCTAGGTAGATGTCCTAAAGTTTGGTCACTAGGTACCTCGTTCAAAGTGCGGCATTTATATTTTCGGCCTCAGAAATGGGTCACGGGCTAGATCCCATCCAAGAGGTGGGTGCATCAAGGGGGGATGCATAGAACAACCAGACCTAGACCTTCAACCCTTCAAGGGTATCTCCCTGCCTTATGGTGTTAGGAACACTTGACTTGGAGGATTTAAAGTTTCCTATTTGACAACTTCTATTGTTTTGAAAATGTGAGAACCAGATAACAGGAAGTTATTTGGATGCCTAACCCCGAAATCCTACCTAGACTAAAAGATTTCTTTTGGCACCTCCTGTGGAGGAAAACTTAGTGAATTTTTAGAAATTTTTTATATGTGGTTGTTTTGAGATATTGGTGGTGTGAACCAACCTCGTTGAAATTAAGTGGGAGTGGATAGTTTCGTCAAGAAAAGGGTGGGTTGTTTCAAAATCCCTTTGGAGGAAACTTACTTCAACCTCCATGTTTCGAGATGGAGACTATGTGAGTGAGAAGTGACTTTTTGTGTGAACAAGTGAAAGTGTGCCAATTTTTAATAATTTAGGTGTCACCTTGCTGCATGTGGACTTCTCTCGGTCCTTACAAGTGTTGATTACCTAAGTTACTATGTGTCATTGGTACAACCTTGCAGAATTTCAAAGTCCCTAGGAAACTAGCATGTGGACATCTGGGTCCTTACTATTCCTTTAACTCCCTATTGTGATTTAATCTAATAAAGATTTGAAACTATCCTATATTGTAGCATGTGGGCATGTATGGGCCTGTTACAAAACCTTTAAACTTCCCTAGCGATTTAATCTAAGAAAGTAAATTTCAACACTATCCTATATTTGTAGCATGTGGGCATGTATGGGCCCATTACATGTTTAAGGTGTGTTTGAAAAATAAACTAAGAGGATTCCCATGGGGATGTTTTCCTTTCCTAAATATTTTTCCTTTTTAAGGGAGGTGAAATTGTCCTACAACCTCTTTCCGATTCTCAAGATCGCTTTGAAGCGCGAGAGAAGAGCATACTCAATGATTGATACCCAATTTCTGGTCCGAATGCAAGTTTTATATGTGATTACAAATGATTCCAACTTATACTCTTAGTCAAAGCAATCCATCCAGGTGGAAAAATGAAAGAAAAAGAGGAAATAAAGATTCTAAACCCCCTAAGTGCCTATGTTTTGACTAATCCCTTTATAAGGAGAGGGAACTAAGTGTGATGCAGATTAGAACATGCATGGAATCATCATTCAGAAGGCTATGGGCCCTCCACAGATCATAAAAATATTACAATGTGTATTTTTCTGCACAGGTGCACGGGTCTCAGATTAGACAAAGGCACATTGAGTGCCAATGCACGAACTAGAAGAGATTGATGGGCACAGGTGCATAGAAGGCATTGAGTAACACAGTGATTTTGGTGCATGTGTGCATGATGTGCGACTGTGGGCTGATAAACCAGTGGACATCTATCACACGGACGTGAAGAAAATTCCAGATGGAATTCCTTCAGCTCAGCTTTGAATTTGGCTTCCTGTAGGTCGGCTTGGGCCGGTTATGGTACCTGCAGATCAAATAAATAGAGAGAAGAGATAAAATAACCCAAATGGGGTAGGAAATTGATACCTTTCCCCAATGGAGTCGCCAATCTATTGTGCCTCTTTTGTCTTCTAAATGAGAAAAATAGAGGTGCTTACAAGCTTAGTTGGGTTACCTAAGCAATACAATAGTAAAGGAAAGGGTTAGAAGAATAAACATAAAAGACTAAGCTAAGAATTAAACTAGGAATTGAACAAACAACTAAACTATTGTCCATAAGGACATAAGAACAAGAAACAAACAAGACTCATGTCACCAATGGACAGGATTATATTAGTGAAAATAAAACACCAAAGAGAAAGGGGACTTTGGGTTCCTTCTTCCTCCAAGGGAGTGCTCTTGGACCCCCAAGATTGAGCACTTCTTACAACTTGAAAACTTGAAAGAAATGGTGAAAGAATCCCAAGCTAACCTACTCAAAAGGTGATGTGGATAGCCCAAATGGAATGGTGCTAGTATGCTCTTGATGAGAAGAGAGGTTTCCCCAAGAGAATAGCAGCAGCATAACCTTACAAATGAATTCCTTGAAGATGTAGTGCACCCGTGGCCTTGTTTTATAGCACTACTTTGAGGTATTCTACAACTAGATTTTAGTGTGAAAAGGGGTTGTTTGGGGCACCTTTAGGTCTTTGACCAGCCACCCAGTCGGATCCATCTGAGATTTGGATGTCAAATCGGCTTGGAAGCTGAACCAGAAGTGGGTGGGAGGCTGAACAACATCATAAATGCGTTGTTCTCAGGTGTGCATGGATTTTAGCATCCACAGTCGTGCATCATTCGCATGTGCGCTTTTCCTGCATTTCTTAATGGTGCATGTGCGCGCGCGCCCTACATAGTCATAGTGCATCCTGATTTTATAACTGGTTGGATAGTTTTGGACCTTTTGGAATTTTTTTTTTGGTAATTTTGGTCCATAGGTGAACTCATATCTGTTTGAATATTTTGGATTCCTGTAACCATTTGCAGATGAAATTTTAGTGATAACAGATGCCCCTTGATGGATGAGGTTAGGATGAAATTTCTTCTACTGAGAGCATTTTTGTAAGAAAGAGCGATAGTGAGAGTATCAAGAGTGACCCATTGGAGGGAGAAGGGAACCTGTAGGACCCAACCTTTTGCAAGGTGTGGAAAATAAATTGTGTACAAATGAGGCGGGCATGCCCCATGCTCATGTCATGTAACTCAAAAAAGGGTGTTGTACAGTAACTGAAACTATGTGTTGATGTAGACAACTGTAGCACCATCGAGGGGGATTTTGATAAAGGTAAAGGAAAACTCCGATGAGGAACAATACTCTGGATAGTAGGCAATGATACCTGTAAGATGTATCATAGATTCTGTGGGCATTGATAGCCCAACAAATTTCAAAGGTCTTCGGAAAATATAAAAAACAACTGCAATAGTCGCAAAGTAAGACCCATCATAACATGAGAAAGTGTTGAATTCAAATGTTATGGGGGTCAATGAAAAAAAAGAGCAATGATGGTTCTCCCTGTTCCATCTGAGAGTCCTCATTGTAAAGGTAATGAGAGCCAAGATATTGTTAGCCTTCTAGAAATTGAGTTGGTGTCGACAAAAATGGAGACACGACTCCAAGAAGCAAAGGGATTTGTGAAATCCACTAGGTGAGGTCAAGAACTGAGGAGGTACATTAATGAAGTCAAGATGCGTGGAGACTCAAGGCTCCCTTGGTTGGGGATATATGTGAAGTATAAGTGGCCGCAACCGTTCAACTAGGTCCAGTGTCAGGGGGACAACGAGACGTGGGATAAGTTATGCCAGAGGCGACACAAAGTGAACACACTCAGAGAGAAGAGGTAGGTGGCCTGGGGGATACTCAGAGTTTATGGATGATGTCATCATAAGTAGGTGATAAGTAATTCCCCAACCGAGGGTGACATGGGTTGTGTTTTCCAAAAAGGAAGAAGATCGCCAAAGGTGACGACAAAAAATTATGTAAAATGTTGGAAACAATGGCTTACTTACAAAAAGAATTAAGAAACCAGTGGGGATAATAATGCAAATATAGAAATGGGTGCCCCAGTGTGAGATGTCTTGGAATGAGAATGGCACAAAATAAGTGGGGGGTTGGGGCCCCATAGGTAGGTTTCTGTAGTAGGGAAATGTATGGAGGGCAATCTGAAGATGGGAAAATCGACAGTGGATGAAATGGAAGGTAAATGATGTTGCGGGAGTGCAATAAAAAAAAAAACCATGAGGAAGTTCCCTGGGAGTCTGGTGGGTAGGCTTGCAAAATGAGGAGAAGGAGTATGTGGTTGATTCACGACATGATGTAAGACTATCAAGACTCCCATCCCTAAAGGTTGAAAACAACATGAGTGTCAAAGTGCAAAGGGGGGATATGAATGGGACAACTCATGTGGGGGAGAGTGCTACCAGGTGACAGTACCCAAAATGTAGTGGAGGTGATGGTACTGCAGAGCCGGATATAGGGACCCTAAAGGAAAATTGTAGAGGGTGTGATTGGAGATGCAATTGAGATTCAACATGAATGATTACATGCCAGTGTCGATTATAGACCTGAAGGGTTCGTGTTGGTGTGTGATGACTAAGTACCTTCACACATGAAAACCAAATACCTGACATGAACAACATATGAAGATAATCGAACATATAACTGTTTATTTGATAATTTTGAACATGAGCATGTGCACCTGAACAGGGAATGGAAAAATGGTTCCTTGGGGGATAAGGATGAAAAATGGCCCAGGGACTATCTTCATGTAGATGACAGGGTGTTGATCTCGTGGCTAAAGACGGATCGAAAAATGGACGGTCGGAGCTCCCAGAATTG
>SNQJ01S0027818.1:131887-168577 GCA_010110895.2 Picea sitchensis
GTGAGGGTTGTTTAATGTTGTTTATGATGTCTAATAAATATGCTGTGCAGACTTCTAATGGTTTATGTGTGTGTAAAGGTGTCTTGATGTGATATATGCCAATCTAGTACAATGTTAGCTATGTTATCTATGATTTGATTAAATTATCTTGGAATATGTGTAAATGTAATTAAATCAAAATGTTGAGATAAAAGTCTAACTTGCAGGTATTTGTGAAAGAGGCAAGGATCGCAGACACGATACACATTGTTGAGCTCGAGGAAAACCAGTTGAGAGTCGAGTAAGATGCTAAGGTGATGAATATGGCGATGATTGGCCTTAATGAGGATACCAATGATGGCGGTGTACTCTGTTTGATTGTTGGTGGTTGAGCCTAAACATATGTCGCTAGTGTGGAGTAGGTCATGTGAAGGCAAATAGAGGGCCCAAGCATCCGAAGCAAGATTCTGTGTCCAGCGGCTAGATCCGTTGGTGTAACCGATGTGGTAGGCCAATGGAGGAGGCATATGTCAATAACACAAATGATAGTTTAGATGTGAGGTATGGAAAAAATATTAAAAAAACTACAAAAAAATAACCTAGTGTAGAATGGCTATGATCAGGCATAAAATTTCTTTAAGTAGAACCCATTGATGGGTTATTTGAGAGAGAGGCCCTCAGGGGAAGCCACGATGTATGCACCTTTAGTGAGGCAATGTTGGATAATGTAAGGGACATGCCATAGTGACTTGAATTTTCCATGGCCGATGGTATCATGAGTGATATGGTAAACAAGGACGAGGTCTCCTTCGTGAAATGAGTGAAGGTTGACATGAAGATCAAAGGTGGCTTTTGACCATTTTTTGGCTGCCTCATTATTCTTTAATGAACACCTATGATCTTCATCTAGGGACTCTAAGTTCAGCAAACACTGCTCCATTGGAGCAGTGTCGGGTAATATCTCAATCACGGTGCGTAAGGTGGGAATTTCGCACTCAATAGGAAGAGTGGCCTCAACCCCGTGGACTATATGAAATGGTGTGAAACCAGTGGTAGTTTTCATGGCCGTACGATAAGCCCATAGTGTGGAAAATGACATATGATGCCAATTAGTATTATGTTTGTTAATCGTGCACTGCAACATGGTCTTGAGGACCTTGTTAACTACTTCAACCTGTCCATTGGACTGAGGGTAGTATGGTGAGGCGAACTCGTGGGATAATACTAACCTGGATGAAAGTTCAACGAAAATCTCATTCTTGAAATGTTTCCCATGATCAGAGACTAGTTGGAGTGGTACTCCAAAGCGGGATATGACGTTGTTAAAGAAAAAACATGTTGTGGGGTCAGTGGTGTTGTTGAAGGTAGGCATGGAAGCTTCCTGTGAAAGAAAGAGCGCTCTGTGGTGTAGCGCATCCCATGGGTAGTCAGGGGTGGTTAATTCCTCGAGTATGTCCTTGTCACAGTGGAATTGTTGGGAATATAAGGGATCTAAAATAGTGATATCGGTGACTGTCACCGTGTGTTTGTCTTCTGGTGATGAAGAAGCAGGGGAAATAATGCAATGATATTGTGATGGTTTGCTCGACATAAACTAAATATCTAGATACTAAGGGTTATAAATGGTAGTTGGGCGTAAAATTTATGTGGGGAAATGAACGGGGGAATTGGGGGGATTTGGGGGTAAATCCTCGTATAATTCATTCAAGAACCATGGAGGAGTAGGGAGTGCTTTTGGCTTAGGAGAAATAATATGAAGAATCTCTGGTGAAGGGGTAGGGTTAATCATCGATTCTGTAGGGGGTGCGGGATTTTGAATCAGGGTCACTTGGCGTTGCCTGTATTCAATGATCATAGGACATTGATATGTGAAATGATATAAGGATTCAAAGAGAGAGCAAGGGCATCTCATACGTTCTTTGATTGAAGTCATGACATAATGGATGTCAGTGACGTTTGGTGAGGATGATGTAGGTGGATTGGGTTCGTGCTGGAAGCTCTAGCGCGCTACTATTAATGTCTATCATAATTGAGGTAGTGCTGGGCAATGGTGTGTATAATGGACATATTCTGAACATATGGCGCAAGCGAATTTGGTTCGCAATCCTTTTCTACTTATGTTATGGGAGGTAGCGGCAGTACTTGATGAAGTGACGAACGATGATGGTGTTTGATTGAGTTGAATTAGGTTACGTAACTTAGGTAGAGATTGTCATTTGTTGGTTGGGTGTCCATCTTTCTCACATAGTGCCCAAGGGGGTTGGAAACGTGGGGGTTGGGGAGCGATGGGCTCTTTCATTTTGTTTCTGCCCCCAGCTGTAGCAGTGGTGGTAGTGAGTGGGGATGCTGGTGGTGCTGTGGGAGTAGGTACTAGAATCTGCATCGGAATTCCTTCGATTTGAGGAGGGAGGGATGGTTGAGGGACTATGGCGGCTGGATGTAGATACCATACTGGAATTGCTAGCACCATATTGGGAAAGGTAAGTGTTGTGGCTACTTGGAAATCTTGTACGCCTAGTGGAGGGTAAAAGAAGGGGATTTGAGTAATGGCTTGGGGAACTATCTCCCAAAATGAGATATGGCCTTGGGGTGAGGTGAAATCGTGAACTAGTGGAGTTGACGAGTTCGCAAAAGATTCTTGATGGAGGAGCTCTGCGACTAGTGGGATGTTAGATATAAGAGAAGCCTCACTTGGAGTAAGGGTATCCTCAATGTCAGTTCCTTTGGACGAGATGACACATACCTGATTGGAAGGATGAATGAGAGGTGGTGCACCATGGTAAGTTCCTAACAAGGATGGGTCTTTGAAAATTCCAGGCCCCATCTCGATGAGTGGGTACACCTCAGGATTAGTGTGGATGAAAGGGATAATGTTATCGATGTTGGTAGAAGGGTTAGGCTCATAATGTGAAACCTGATCAATGGTAATGATATTACTGTTATGGGGGAACATCATGGTTTGAAAGACGGAAGAGGCAACTGCTTTCATAGTGTACCTGTAGCTACGACCAAACAAGATATTGTAATCGAGTGGGGCATCGATAACTTCAATGTCAATGAGAATGGTCTTTCCCCTGAGTTCTTCTTTCCCTTGAGTTCTACAGGGACATTTTGGAAGAGCCCTTCAGGGGAAGATGGTCGTCCATCATAATCTCTTAAGGTAATGGAAGATGGTATGAGTTCAGGGGAACCAAGTTTCTGCCATACAGATTTGGACATGATGCATGTGGACGCACCTTCATCAATGATGCACCGATGAATTGTAATGTTCCAAATTTTAACAGGGATTTGAAAAGCGATGAGAGTGGGGAGGCGAGGTTCTCCACTGTCGAGATCAAATGTGATGAGTTGAGTATCCGCAGGGTCGACTGCCCCCCAGGTGGAAAGTAATGAATTTTGCTGAGAGGGACAAGTTTGAAGTACTTCTAAGACTGACATGGAAGCTGAGGATTGTGCCAAGTCATCAACCAAATTGTAATTATGAGCCGCCCTATCCTGAGGGTTTTCAACATTCCTACACAATGGGATGTGAGGGATGCGAAGGGGTGTTGTCATGTTAGGGTGAGGGATCATCAAAGGGGGTCCTGTTGGTGTTGGGGTTGTTTTTGGGGGAATGGGAGGAGACTCAGAGGGTGCACTGTATTGATGACTACATGTTTGTAGAAGGACTTCTTCCTCACTAGTGAGGAGGATAGTATGATCTGCGAGATTGCTTGGATTGAGATATTGTCCCAACTGTGGTGGGGTAGGCTGCATGTCTTGTTGGGTGTTCATCACTTCTTGGTGTGGAATTGGGTTCTGCAACATGGCTGGGGATGGTTTTTGCATGTATTTTTGTGGGGCCTACTAAGGGGCAAGTGGTGCTGGAGGATGTGGTCCATTCATAGAGTCTTTCATCCATTTAAAATCATCGATTTTGGGGAAATGATGAGTATAGTGACTGAACTCACTGCAAAGGGCAGAGGGAAAGTTGGTTTGAAGGTTGTTGTTATTTTTCCCTTGAAGTCTATTGTTGTTTCCCCACTGAGGGTTCTGAGACCCTTGATTTTTGTTGACCCCAGTCGGTTGGTTCTGTTGGGGGTGATTTCCACCTTGACTTGGGTTGTTATTGTTCTGATTTTTTCCTTTCTTTTTGGCATTATTTGATTGATGGGTTGGATTTTTAGTATTTAGCTGTTCAAAATTTTGATATTGCTGAATGGGAGAAGGTTGAACAAAATTAACCCTAGCATGAGGGTGTCCTTGTGGTGGAGCCATGGGCTGTGGAGGGCTAGGAAATGGGAAGTATGGATTATGTTTTGGTAATGATCCGTAAGGTACATAGGAAGGCATGGCGCTTTTGATAGTACTTATAGTATAAGTTGAGGTAGAGGGAGTACCAGAAATTATTTTGATAGGTGGGCATATTGTGCGTGTTTTCGGTGGCCCACTGATGGGTGGAGGAAGGGAAACAGGGTATGGTTGTTGATAAGGGGGTGGAGGATAATAAGGGATTCCTCTATATGCCGATGGATATTAAGGTGTGCCATACATTGGTGGTTGTTGGGGTTGTGGATTGTGGTTTGTGGTGTTACCAATCAATACATCTGTTGAGTGAGACATCCCAGGCTTGTCTTGGCGAAATGGCATGGGTCTTGGGAGATCAAGAAGTACTGTGTACAAGTATCTTGATTGTGAATAGATGAGGTTGTATTGTTAATCCTTACTAATGGATTCTTTCTTCGGATTGAGGGAAGGTGGAAGACAAATATTTATCAAGGAGAGAGACAAGTGATCTGAGAAACCAAACAAGACATTGTTGTTTGGTGGTTTCTTCTTTGCAAAAACTACGTCGTCAATGCCACTCGTGAATGTGACCAGTGATATGTGTGGTTGAGGTTTGTTTAAAATCAGAGAGTAGTTCTAGACCATTGTAATGGCGGATTGGTAATTGGAAGAAGGTCAAAATCATTTGGCCAAGGACTCGAAAGTCGCATGGGACCCTGATTTTTCATCTACATACTACTTGGCTGATGGGCCAATGAGTGTGTGTTGAAATAATCATAGTCGGATGGAATCATCCATAATGCTGTTGGAAGAGCACCATAAGTGGAAAGTCATGACATGGTTGGCAAGGTCATCTCCTACCTTTCCTTCAAACTTGGGGATGTCTGAAGGTAGTTTGGTACGCATTGCAGGCCATGTGGGGTCATGTAATATAGGATCATTTGTGATTTTTATTAGATATGGTATGTTGAGAGAGGCCAAATATGGCATCTGGAGTGGTGGTGGAGGGTTAGTTCTAGCCATGGTGTGATTTTTTTGTGAACCTGACCCTTGAGGGGGACTAGGTGGGTTTGTAATTCCCCCTTGAGGTGAAGATGGCCCCCTTCTTCCATGTAAACGAGAGCAGGTGAGTGTTTGACCTTGGGAAGTGGACTCAAGTAGGGTTGAACCAAGCAAAGCAAAGCCCAAGATAGTGGCACTCACATGAGTATGAGAAGGTGGAGACGATGAGTTGGAAAAACTAGGAGCTCCCCCTAGAATAGGAGGGAGGTTTAGCAAGCGTCTAGAATGACGAGGGTTCTATGGGTCCCCTATGATGTCCAACTAGCTGAGTGAATGTGTGCGAATGGTGGTGAGAGAAATAAATAAACAAGAGCCTTTACTGCAATTTTTGAACTTTTACACAATATATATCCAAATCAAAATGTAATCAGAAGTGCATCATACATAAAGTGTTTTGATAAAGCAACATATATGTGGATAGGTGGATTTTGTCCGTGTGGGGGAATAAATACAACAAATGCTCGTGTCCTAAAAGACGTAACGTCCTTCCTCTCAAAATAGCACTGGACCTTCCAATAGCACTCAACAGTGGGGTCTGAAGCCACCAAATGAGAAACTAGTGAAGGATGAAGCAATCAGTTATAATGAGAGGTAGAGGGGGCATATCCAAAAAGAGATGGCGATATTTCCCAATAGCCACACAAAATATGATTAAGGTGCAATTGCATCCCACAATTGCCACCTGGGTAGATGTTCTGAAGTGTGGTCACTAGGTACCTCGGTTAAAGTGCGACATTTAGATTTTTGGCATCAGAAATGGGTCACGGGTTGGATCCCGTCCAAGAGGTGGGTGCCTCAAAGTGGGATGCACAGAACAACCAGACCTCAGTCGTCAACCCTTCATGAGTATCTCCTGACCCTCTGGTGTTAGGAAAACTTGACTTGGAGGATTTAAAGTTCCCTATTTGACAACTTCTATTGTTTTGAAAATGTGAGAACCAGAGAACAGTGAGTTATTTGGATGCCTATCCCTGAAATCCTACCTAGACTAAAAGATTTCTTTTGGCACCTCCTATGGAGGAAAACTTNTGAAATTAAGTGGGAGTGGATAGTTTCGTCAAGAAAAGGGTGGGGTGTTTCGGAATCCCTTTGGAGGAAACTTACTTCAACCTCCATGTTTCGAGATGGAGACTATATGAGTGAGAAGTGGCTTTGTGTGTGAACAAGTGAAAGTGTGCCAATTTTTAATAATTTAGGTGTCACCTTGTTGCATGTGGACTTCGCTTGGTCCTTACAAGTGTTGATTACCTAAGTTACTATGTGTCATTGGTACAACCTTGCGGAATTTTAAAGTCCCTAGGAAACTAGCATGTGGNGTTAAAGTCCCTAGGAAACTAGCATGTGGACATGTGGGTCCTTACTATTCATTTAACTCCCTATTGTGATTTAATCTAAGAAATCTTTGAAACTATCCTAGATTGTAGAATGTGGGCATGTATGGGCCTGTTAAAAAGCCTTTAAACTTCCCTAGTGATTTAATCTAAGAAATTAAATTTCAACACTATCCTATCTTTGTAGCATGTGGGCATGTATGGGCCCATTACAAGTTTAAGGTATGTTTGAAAAATAAACTAAGAGGAGTCCAAAGGGGGTGTTGTCCTCTCCTAAATATATTGCCTTTTTAAGGGAGGTGAAATTGTCCTACAACCTCTTTCTGATTCTCAAGATCATTTTGAAGTGGGAGAGAAGAGCATACTCAACGATTGATATCCAGTTTTTGGTCCCAATGCAAGTTTTATATGTGATTACAAATGATTCTGACTTATACTCTTAGTCAAAGAAAGCCATCCATGTGAAAAAATGAAAGCAAAAGATGAAATAATGATTTTAAACCCCCTAAGTGTCTATGTTTTGACTAATCCCTTTATATGGAGAGGGAACTAAGTGTGGTGCAGATTACAACATGCATGAAATCATATTTCAAAAGGCTATGGGCCCTCCACAGATCATAAAAATCTTACAATGTGTATTTTTCTGCACAGGTGCGCGGGTCTCAAATTAGACAAAGGTGCTTTGAGCGCCAATGCGCGAACTAGAAGAGGTTGATGGGCGCAGGTGCACATAACACGCTGAGTAATACAGTGATTTTGGTGCATGTGCGCACAATGCATGACTGTGGGCCAATAAATCCGCGCACATCTGTCACATGGTCATGAAGAAAATTTTGGATGAAATTGGCTCAACTCAGCGTTGAATTTGGCTTCCTGTAGGTCGTCTTGGGTCCGTTATAGTATTTGCAGGTCAAATAAACACAAAGAAGAGCTAAAATAACCCAAATGGGATAGGAAATTGATAACTTTCCCCAATAGAGTTGCCAATCAGTTGCACCTCTTTTGTCACCTAAATGAGCAAAACAGAGGTGCTTACAAGCTTAGTTGGGTTATTTAAGAAAGACTACAGTAAAGGAAAGGGTTAGAAGAATAAACATAAAAGACTAAGATAAGAATTAAACTAGGAAAGGAACAAACAACTAAACTATTATGTATAAGGACATAAGAACAAGAAACAAACAAGACTCATGTCACCAATGGATAGGATTATATTAGTGAAAAGAAAACACCAAAGAGAAAGGGGACTTTGGGTCCCTTCTTCCTCCAAGGGAGGGCTCTTGGACCCCCAAGATTGAGCTCTTATTACAACTTGAAAACTAGAAAGAAATGGTGAAAGAATCCCAAGCTAACCCATGCAAAAGGTGATGTGGATAGCCCAAATGGAATGGTGCTAGTATGATCTTGATGAGAAGAGAGGTTTCCCCAAGAGAATAGCAGTAGCATAACCTTACAAATGAATTCCTTGAAGATGTAGTGCACCCATGGCCTTGTTTTATAGAACCACTTTGAGGTATTGTGCAACCAATGTTTAGTGTGAAAAGGGGTTGTTTAGGGAACCTTTAGGTCTTTGACTAGCCATCTAGCTAGATCCAACCAAGATTTGGATGTCAAATCGATTTGGAATCTGAACTAGAAGTGTGTAGGAGGCCGAACAAGATCATAAATGCTCCATTCTCAGGTGTGCACAACTTTTAGCATCCACAGTCGCGCATCGTGCGCATGTGCGCTTTTCCTTCGTTTATTAATAGCGCATGTGCATGTGCACCCTGTATAGTCATAGTGCATCCTGATTTTATAACTGGTTGGATAGTTTTGGACCTTTCATAAATGTTTTTTTAGTAATTTTGGTCCATGGGTGAACTCATAGTTCTTTGAAGATTCTGGATTGCTGTAACCATTTGCGGACGAAATTTTAGTGATAAAAGATGCCCCCTGATGGATGAGGTTAGGAGCATACGAATAGTCAAAATTCATCAATGTTTCTTCTACTGAGAGTATCATTGTAAGAAAGAGCGATAGTGAGAGTATTAAGAGTGACCCGTTGGAGGGAGAAGGAAACCTGTAGCACCCAACCTTTCACAAGGTGTGGAAAATAAATTGTGTACAAACGAGGCGGGCATGCCCCATGCTCATGACATGTAACTCAAAAAAGGGTGTTGTACAGTAACTGAAACTGTGTGTTGATGTAGACAATTGCAACACCCTCGGGGGCAGTTTTGATAAAGGCAGAGGAAAATTATGATGAGGAACAATACTCTGGACAGTAGGCAATGATACCTGTAAGAAGTATCACATATTCTGTAGGCATTGATAGCCCAACAAAGTTCAGAGGTCTTCGGCAAATATAAAAAAAAACTACAGTAGTCGCAAAGTAAGACCCACCATAACATGAGAAAGTGTTGAAGTCGAATGTTATTGGGGTCAATGACAGCAGAGAGTAATTATGGTTCTCCCTGTGTCTTCCAAGACTCCTCATTGTAAAGGTAATGAGAGTAAAGATACTGTCACCCTTCTGGAAACTGTGTTGGTGTCGACAAAAAGGGAGACGCGACTCCAAGAAGCAAAGGGCTTTGTGAAATTCACTATGTGAGGTCAAGAACTGAGGAGGTACGTGGACGAAGTCGAGATGCATGGAGACTCAAGACTCCCTTGGTTGGGGATATATTTGAAGTATAAGTGGCTGCAACCGTTCAACTAGGTCAAGTGTCAGGGGGACAACGAGATGTGGGATAAGTTGTGCTAGAGGCGGGACAAAGTTAACACACTCAGAGAGAAGAGGTAGGTGGCCTGGGGGATACTCAGATTTTATGGACGATGTCATCAGGAGTAGGTGACAAGGAATTCCCCAACCAAGGGTGACATGGGTTGTGTTTTCCAAAAATGAAGAATATCGCCAAAGGTGATGACAAAAAGCTATGCAAAATGCTGGAAACAATGGCTTAGTTACAAAACAAATTAAGAAACTAGTGGGGATAATAATGCAGATACAGAAATGGGTGCCCTAGTGTGAGATGAAATGGCCTAAGGATGGCGCAAAATAATTGGGGGGTTGGGGCCCCATAGGTGGGTTTCTGTAGTAGGGAAATATATGGAGGGAAATCTGAAGATGGGAAAATCGACGATGGATGAAATGGAAGGTAAATGATGCTGCGTGAGTGCATTCAAAAGAAAAATGTGAGGAAGTTCCCTAGGAGTCCAGTGGGTAGGCTAGCAAAATGAGGAGGAGTATGTGGTTGATTCGCAACATGATGTAACACTATTGGGACTCCCATCCCTAAAGGTTGAAAACAACATTAGTGTCAAAGTTCCAATGGGGGCTATGAATGGGACATCTCATGTGGGGGAGAGTGCTACCAGGTGATAGTACCCAAAATGTAGTGGAGGTGACTGTACTGCAGAGTCAGATATAGGGACCCTAAAGGAAAACTTTAGAGGGTGTGACTGGAGATGCAATTGAGATTCAGTGGGAATGACTACATGCCAGTGTTGATTATATACCTGAAGTGGTCGTGCTAGTGTGTGATGACATAGTACCTACACACATGAAAACCAAATACCCGACGTGAACAATATCTGAAGATAATCGAACATATAACCGTTTATTTGATAATTTTGAACATGAGCATGCGTACCTAAACAGTGTATGGAAAAATGGTTCCTTGGGGGCTAAGGATGAAAAATGGCTTGGGGACTGTCTTGATGTAGATGACGGGGTGTTGATCCCGTGGCTGAAGACGGATCGAAAAATGGATGCTTGGAGCTCCCAGAATTGAGTTTGGAAGTATGGCAAAATGGACTATATATAGTTGTGGGGCCCACATTGTAAACACTTTATGACATGTGGACCGATATATATATATATATATATATATATATATATATACATTTTGGGATCTTTGTGATGTTCACATGTGTGTGAGGGTTTTTTAATGTTGTTTATGATGCCTGATCGATATGCTGTGACATACTTCTGATGGTTTATGTGTGTGTAAAGTTGTCTTGATGTGATATATGCCAATCTAGTACAATGTTAGCCATGTTATCTGTGATTTGATTAAATTGTATTGGAATATGTGTAAATGTAATGAAATCAAAATGTCAAGATAAAATTCTAACTTGTAGGTATTTGCAAAAGAGGCAAGGATCACGGAAATGGTACACATTGTTGAGTTGGAGGACGACCAGTTGGGATTCGAGTAAGACGCTAAGGTGACGAATATGGTGATGATTGGCCTCAACAAGGAGACCAATGACAACAATGTACTCTTTTTGATTGTTTTTGGTTGAGCCTAAACATATGCCGCTGGTGTGGAGCAGGTCATGTGAAGGCGAACAGAGGGCCCAAGTGGCCGAAGCAAGATTCTGTGTCCAGTGGCTAGCTCTGTCGGTGTAACCGATGTGATAGGCCGATGGAGGAGGAATATGTTAATAACAAAAATGATAGTTTATACATGAGGTATGGAAAAAATATTAAAAACGCTACAAAATAAATAACCTAGTGTAGAATGGCTACGCTCAGGCGTAAAATTTCTTTAAGTACAAACCATTGATGGGTTATTTGAGAGAGACGCCCTTGGGGGAAGCCAAGATGTATGCACCTTTAGTGAGGAAATGTTGGATAATGTAAGGGCCATGCCATAGTGACTCAAATTTTCCATGGCTGAGGGTATCATGACTAATGTCATAAGCAAGGACGAGGTTGCCTTCATGAAATGAGCGAAGGTTGACATGATGATCAAGGGTGGCTTTTGACTGTTTTTTGGCTGCCTCATTGTTTTGTAATGAAGATCGATGATCTTCATCTAGGGACTCTAAGTTCAACAAATGATGCTCCATCGGAGCAATGTTGGGTAATAGCTCAATCATGGTGCGCAAGGTTGGAATTTCACACTCAATAGGAAGAGTGGCCTCGACCCCGTGGACTAGATGAAATGGTGTGAAACTAGTGGTAGTTTTCACGACTGTACGGTAAGCCCATAGCGCGAAAAATAACATATGATGCCAATTGGTCTTATGTTTGTTAACCATGCATTGCAACATGGTCTTGAGGACCTTGTTAACTGCTTCAACCTATCCATTGGACTGAGGGTAGTATGGTGAGGCAAACTAGTGGGATAATCCTAACCTAGATGAGAGTTCGACGAAAATTTCATTCTCTAAATGTTTCCCGTGATCAGAGACTAGTTGGAGTGGTACTCGAAAGCAGGATATGATGTGGTTAAAGAAAAAATGCGTTGCGGTGTCAGCAGTGTTGTTGAAGGTCGGCATGGAAGATTCTTATGAAAGGAAGAGCGATCTGTGGTGTAGCGCATCCCATGGGTAGTCAGGGGTGGTTAATTCCTCGAGTATGTCCTCGTCACAGTGGAATTGTCAGGAATACAAGGGATCTAAAAGAGTGGTATCAGTGACTGTCACCATGTGGTTGTCTTCTAGTGATGAAGAAGAAGGGGGAATGATGCAATGATATTGTGATGGTTTTCTCAACATAAACCAAATATCGAGATACTGAGGGTTATAAATAGTAGTTGGGCGTAAAATTTTCATGGGGAAATGAAAGGGGGAATTGGGGAGATTTGGGGGTAAATCCTCATATAAGTCATTCAAGAATCATGGAGGAGTAGGGAGTGATTCTAGCTCAGGATAAATAATATGAATAATCTCTGGTGAAGGGGTAGGGTTAATCATCGATTCTGTAGGGGGTGCAGGAGTTTGAATCAGGGTCACTTGGCGTTGCTTGTATTCAATGATCATAGGACATTGATATGAGAAATTATCTAAGGATTCACAGAGAGAGCAAGGGAATCTCATACATTCATTGATTGAAGTCATGACATAATGGATGTCAGTGACATTTGGTGAGGATGATGTAGCTGGATTGGATTCGTGTTGGAAGCTCTGGTGGACTGCTATTAATGTATGTCAGAATTGAGGTAGCGCTGGGCAATGGTGTGTATAATGGACATATTTTGAACATATGGCACAAGCGAATTTGGTTCATAGTCCTTTGCTACTTATGTTAGGGGAGGTAGTGTTAGTACTTGATGAAGTGACGAACGGTGATGGTGTTTGATTGAGTTGAATTAGGTTACGTAACTCAGGTAGAGATTGGCATTTGTTGGTTGGGTGTCCATATTTCTCACATAGTTCGCAAGGGGGTTGGACACGTGGGGGTTGGGGAGTAGTGGGATATTTATTTTTGTGTCTTCCCCCAGCTGTAGAAGCGGTGGTAGCGAGTGGGGATGTTGGTGGTGTTGTGGGAGTAGGTACTGGAATCTGCATCGAAATTCCTTCAGTTTGAGGATGGAGGGATGGTTGAGGGACCATGGCGGGTGGATGTAGATACCATACTGGAATTGCCAGCACCATATTGGGAAGGGTAAGCGTTGCGGCTAATTGGAAAGCTTGTATGCCTAGTGGAGGGTAAAAGAAGGGGATTTGAGTAATGGATTGGGGAACTGTCTCCCAAACTGGGATATGGCCTTGGAGTGAGGTGAAATCGTGAACTAGTGGAGTTGACGAGTTCGTAGGAGATTCTTGAGGGAGGAGATCTATGACTAGTGGGACGTCATATATAAGAGAATCCTCACTGGGAGGAAGGGTATCCTCAATGTCTGTTCCTTTGGACGAGACGACACATACCTGATTGGAAGGATGAATGAGTGGTGGTGCACCATGGTAAGTTCCTAACAAGGATGGGTCCTTGAAAATTCCAGGCCCCATCTCAATGAGTGGGTATGCCTTAGGATTAGTGTGGATGAAAGGGAGAATTTTTGTCAATGTTGGCAGAAGGTTTAGGCTCATAATGTGAAACTTGATCAATGGTAATGATCTTCCCATTATGGGGGAACATCATGGCTCGAAAGATGGAAGAGGAAATTAACTTCATAGCATACATGTAGCTACGACCGGACAAGATATTGCAATTGAGTGGGGCATCGATAACTTCAATGCCAATGAGAATGGTCTTTCCCCCGAGTTCTACAGGGACATTTGAGAAGAGCCCTTCAGGAGAAGATGGTCATCTGTCATAAGATATTAAGGTAATGGTAGATGGTATGAGTTCAGGGGAACCAAGTTTCTGCCATACATATTTGGACATGATGCATGTGGACACACCTTTATCAATGATGCACCGATGAACTGTAATATTCTGAATTTTAACGGGGATTTGAAAAGCGATGAGAGCAAGGAGGTGAGGTTCTCCACTATCAAGATCAAATGTGATTAGTTGAGTATCCACAGGGTTGACTTCCCCCAAGGTGGAAAGTAATGGATTTCGCTGAGTGGGACAAGTTTTAAGTACTTCTAAGACTGACATGGCAGACGAGGATTGTGCCAAGTCATTGAACAAACTGTAATTATGAGCTGCCCTAGCCTGAGGGTTGTGGACATTCCTGCTCAATGGGATGTGAGGGATGTGAAGGGGTGTTTTCGTGTTAGGTCAAGGGATCATCAAAGGGGGTCCTGTTGGTGCTCGGGTTATTTCTGGGGGAATGGGAGGAGACTCATAGGGTGCACTGTATTGACGACTATGTGTTTGTAGAAGGACTTCTTCCTCGCTAGTGAGGAGGATAGTAGGATCTATGGGATTGGTTGGATTGAGATATTATCCCAACTGTGTTGGGGTAGGCTGCATGTCTTGTTTGGTGTTCATAACTCCTTGGTGTGGAATGGGGTTCTGCAACACTGTTGGGGGTGGTTGTTGCATGTATTGTTGTGGGTATTGTTGAGGGGGAGGCGGTGCTGGAGGATGTGGTCCATTCACAAAGTCTTTCATCCTTTTAAAATCAACGATTTGGGGGCAATGATGAGTATAGTGACCAAACTCACCGCAAAGGGAACAGGGGAAGTTGGTTCGAAGGTTGTTGTTATTTTTTCCTTGACGTATGTTGTTGTTGCCCCCCTGGGGGTTCTGAGACCCTTGATTCTAGTTGTCCCCAATAGGTTGGTTCTATTGAGGGTGATTTTCACGTTGACCTGAGTTGTTATTATTCCAATTTTTTCCTTTCTTTTTGGCATTATTAGACTAATGGGTTGGATTTTCCTTATTCAACTATTCAAAATTTTAATATTGCTGAATGGGAGAAGGTTGAACAAAATTAACCCTAGCGTGAGGGTGTCCTTGTGGTGGATCCATGGGCTGTGGAGGGACAATATACGAGAAGTACGGATTATGTTGTGGTAATAATCTGTAAGGTACATAGGAAGGCATGGCACTTTCGCTAGTACTTAGAGTATAAGCTGAGGTAGAGGGAGTACCAGAACTTTTTTGGATAGGTGGGCGTATTGTGGGTGTCGGCGGTGGCCCACTGATGGGGGGAGGAAGGGAAAAAGGGTATGGTTGTTGATAAGGGGGTGGACGATAATAAGGGATTCCTCCATATGTCGGCGGATATTGAGGTGTGACATACATTAGTGGTTGTTGGGGTTGTGGATTGTAGTGTGTGGTGTTACCAATCAATTCATCTGCTGAGTGAGACATCCCAGGCTTGTCCTAGAAAAATGGCACGGGTCTTGGGAGATCAGGAGGTACTGTGTACAAGTATCCTGATTGTGAATAGATGAGGTCGTATTGTTGAGAATTATTGATGGCTTCTTCTTCGGATTGAGGGAAGGTGGAAGCCACATCTTTACCAAGGAGAGAGACAAGTGATTTTAGAAACCAATCAAGACATTGTTGTTTGGTGGTTTCTGCTTTGCACAATCTACGTCATCGACGCCACTCATGAATGTGATCAATGATATGTGTTGCTGAGGTTTGTTTAAAATCCAAGAGTAGTTCCAGACCATTGTCATGGCAGATTGGTAATTGGAAGAAGGTAAAAAATGCTTTGGCCAAGGACTTGAAAGTCGTATGGGACCCTAATTTTTCATCTACATACCACTTGGCTGATGGGCCATTGAGTGTGTGTTGAAATAATTGTAGTCATATGGAATCATCCATAATGTTGTTGGAAGAGCACCATAAGTGGAAAGTCGCGACATGGTTGGCAGGGTCATCTCTTGCCTTTCCTTCAAACTTGGGGATATCCGAAGGTAGTTTGGTAGGAATTGTAGGCCATGTGGGGTCATGCAATATAGGATCATTTATGATTTTTCTTAGATATGGTATGTTGAGAGAGGCCAAATATGGAATATGGAGTGGTGGTGGAGGATTAGTTCTAGCCATGGTGTGAGTGTTTTGTGAACCTGATCCTTTAGGGGAACTAGGTGGGTTTGTACTTCCCCCTTGAGGAGAAGATACCCCCTTTCTTCTGTGTAAAGGAGAGCGGGTGAGTGTTTGAACTTAGGAAGTGGACTCAAGTAGGGTTGAACCAAGAAAAGTTGATCCTAAGACAGTGGCACTCACAGGAGTATGAGAAGGTGGAGACGATGAGTTGGCAAGACTAGGAACTCCCCCTAGAATAGGAGGGAGGTTTAGCAAGCATCTAGAACGATGGGGGTTTTGTGGGTCCCCTATGATGTCTGAATACATGACTGAATGTGTGTGAATGGTGGTGAGAGCAATAAATAAACAAGAGATATTGCTGCAATTTTTGAACTTTTACACGATATATATCCAAATCAAAATGTAATCAGAGGTGCATCATACATAAAGTGTTTTGATAAAGAAGCATATATGTGGATAGGTGGATTTTGTCTACATGGGGGAATAAAGACAACAAATTATGGCAATCCCGAAATAACTGCTGATTTGGATATATATATTGCTGAAATAACTGGCAATATTTCCCAATAGCCACACAAAATTTGATAAAGGTGCAATTACATCCCACAATTTCCACCTAGGTAGATGTCCTAAAGTTTGGTCACTATGTACCTCGGTCAAAGTGTGACATCTAGATTTTCGGCCTCAGAAGTGGGTCACGGGATGGATCCCATCCATGAGGTGAGTGCCTCAAGGGGGGATGCACAGAACAACTAGACCTCGGCCTGCAACCCTTCACGAGTATCTCCTTGCCTTATGGTGTTAGGAACACTTGACTTGGAGGATTTAAAGTTCCCTATTTGACAACTTCTGTTGTTTTGAAAATATGAGAACCAGATAATGGGGAGTTATTTGGATGCCTATCCCCAAAATCCTACCTAGACTAAAAGATTTATTTTGGCACCTCCTGTGGAGGAAAAATTAGTGAGATTTTAGAAAAAATTTAGATGTGGTTGTTTTGAGAGATTGGGGGTTTGAACCAACCTCGTTGAAATTAAGTGGGAGTGAATAGTTTTGTCAAGAAAAGGGTGGGGTGTTTTGGAATCCCTTTGGAGGAAACTTACTTCAACCTCCATGTTTTGAGATGGAGACTATGTGAGTGAGAAGTGAATTTGTGTGTGAACAAGTGAAAATGTGCCAATTTTTAATAATTGACACACTTTGCTTGGTCCTTACAAGTGTTGATTACCTAAGTTACGATGATTCAATTGTACTTCCTTGTGGAATTTTAAAGTCCCTAGAAAACTAGCATGTGGAAATGTGGGTCCTTACTATTCCTTTAACTCCCTATTGTGATTTAATATAAGAAAGCTTTGAAACTATCCTAGATTGTAGCATGTGGGCATGTATGGGCCCGTTACAAAACCTTTAAACTTCCCTAGTGATTTGATATAAGAAAGTAAATTTCAACACTATCCTATCCTTGTAGCATCTGGGCATGTATGGGCCCATTACTAGTTTAAGGTGTGTTTGGAAAATAAACTAAGAGGAGTCCCGAGGGGGTGTTGTCCTCTCCTAAAGATTTTGTCTTTTTAAGGGAGGTGAAATTGTCCTACAACCTATTTTTGATTCTCAAGATCACTTTGAAGCACGAGAGAAGAGCATACTCAACGATTGATACCCAATTTTTGGTCCCAATGCAAGTTTTATATGTGATTACAAATGATTCCAACTTATACTCTTAGTCAAAGCAAGCCATCTGTGTGGAAAAATGAAAGAAAAAGAGGAAATAATGATTTTAAACCCCCTAAGTGCCTATGTTTTGACTAAAACCTTTATATGGAGAGGGAACTAAGTGTGGTGCAGATTACAACATGCATGGAATCATCTTTCAAAAGGCTATGGGCCCTCCATAGATCATAAAAATCTTATAATGTGTATTTTTTTGCACAGGTGTGCGGATCTCAGACTAGACAGAGGCTCTTTGAGCACCAATTCACAAGCTAGAAGAGGTTGATGGGTGCAGGTGTGCAGAAGGCATTGAGTAATACAATGATTTTGGCACACGTGCGCACGATGCTCGACCATGGGATGATAAAACCATGCACATCTGTCACACGGCCAAGAAGAAAATTACGGATGAAATTCCTTCAACTCAGCTTTGAATTTGGATTCCTGTAGGTAAGCTTGGGCCAGTTATGGTACCTGGAAGGAAGAGCTAAAATAACCCAAATGGGGTAGGAAATTGATACCTTTCCCCAGTGGAGTCGCCAATCTGTTGCACCTCTTTTGTCACCTAGATGAGCAAAATAGAGGTGCTTACAAGCTTAGTTGGGTTAGCTAAGAAAGACAGCAGGAAAGGAAAGGGTTAGAAGAATAAACATAAAATACCAAGCTAAGAATTAAACTAGGAAAGGAACAAACAACTAAACTATTGTGCATAAGGACATAAAAACAAGAAACAAAGAAGACTCATGTCACCAATGGAAAGGATTATATTAGTGAAAAGAAAACACCAAAGAGAAAGGGGACTTTGGGTCCCTTCTTCCTCCAAGGGAGGGCTCTTGGACCCCCAAGATTGATCTCTTCTTACAACTTGAAAACTTGAAAGAAATGGTGAAAGAATCCCAAGCTAACCCACACAAATGGTGACGTGGATAGCCCAAATGGAATGGTGCTAGTATGCTCTTGATGAGAAGAGTTGTTTCCCCAAGAGAATAGCAACATCATAACCTTACAAATGAATTCCTTGAAGATGTAGTGCACCCATGGCCTTGTTTTATAGAACCACTTTGAGGTATTGTGCAACCAACTTTTAGTGTGAAAAGGGGTTGTTTAGGGCACCTTTAGGTATTTGACCAACCACTCAGCTGGATCCAACCAAGATTTGGATGTCAAATAGACATGGAAGATGAAACAGAAGTGGGTGGGTGGCCGACCAACATCATAAATGGGTTGTTCTCAGGTGTGCATATCTTTTAGCATCCACAGTCGCGCATCATGCGCATGCGCACTTTTCCTGTGTTTCTTAATGCCTCATGTGCATGCACGCCCTGTATAGTCATATCACATCCTGATTTTATGACTGGTTGGATAGTTTTGGACCTTTTGGAAATTTGTTTTTGGTAATTTTGGTCCATGGGTGAACTTATAGCTGTGTGAAGATTCTGGATTCATGTAACCATTTGCAGACGAAATTTCAGTGATAACAATGGGGTATTATATTCTCGCTTCTTCTATCAAACTTAAATCTTCTCTATCATAGTTCCATCCTCTTTTTCTCATCAAGAGATTTCCAACGATGATAAATCCACTCAGAATTGAGATCTAGAATGAAAGGTATGACCTTCCAAAGTTATTGGGTTTACATATGAAACATCTCTCTTACTTCCACATGGCATCAACGTGATGTTTCATTAATCATTCCAATTGATGTAGTGACACCCTAGTCCTATAGTGACACTAGCCTAGCCTTCCATGGTGGAACTTTAGTCCACAAAGGATTATAGGCATCATCGCTCAAACCTTCTTCCGACACCCTCTAGTGGGTGGTTGACTCATGGATTCATAATTTTGTATCTCCCTTTCATAATTCCACCCAAGAAGTCTTGTTACTTAACAATTTTTCATCTTCACGGACTCGAGGACTCATGGATGCATAACTATATGAGAATCCTTTCACATGTTCATTCGAGAAGTATCGACACTTAACCATTTTTCTCCACCTACACGGACTCGTGGACATACAATTTTGTACCTCCTCTTCCTAACTCTATCTGAAAGCTTCAACAATCATTCATTCTTCCATCTACATAGGTTCACAGAATCTTAGACTCCTGAAGTCATAATTCTTCCTTTCATAAGTCCACCTGAAAAGTATCAACACTTAGATTATTTTTCCCTCTATGCGGACTCGTGGACTCATGGACTCACAGACTCATGAATGCATAATTATTCCCTTCATAATTCCATTCGAAGATTCTCAACACTTAGACATTTTTCCATCTATGCAGACTAGTGGACATACAATTTTGTAGCTCTTCTCCATAAGTTCACCTGAGAATTATCAACTCTTAGATTATTTTTTGAGTTTGTCAGGTTTGTAGGTTAGTGAACTCACAGACCCATTCACCTCACCTTTCAAATCCTTAAACTTGACATGGACCCACTCCTTAATATCTCAACCAAATACAGGCCTCTAAATGGCTTCCTCATACATGTAGGCTCATGACATCAACATAATGTTAGCATGATGTCATCCCTTCTCTCATTAATGTCTAAGGGATTCCACGTCGATCAAAAACCAATATCACATCCTAGATGTACTCCGATCAATGGTCATGATGATTCATAATTTTGGTCCAACGTCCAAGGTTAAAATGGGAGTCTAAGACATATTTCACCTAATGGATTGCACTATGGCCCATCGGCCAAATACCTATTTCCATTCACACGATGACACCTATAAACTTTTGGAAACGTTGGCATTATAGATCAGCATGGTACATCATGCTGACGTTACCTCTCTCCCAAATCTCTCTTAACACGAGACCATAGTGATCTATGAGAGAGGTTAATTAGGGGTTAATCCCTCATTAAGGGTCCAGATTAACTCAGGTACATCCTCTACAAGAATGGAAACCTACTCTGATAAAGGGTCTAAATCTATTCGCTCCACTGATCCAATGACTGTGATTCCTTCGAGCTCAAAACATGGTTTTTCCATCCGATTCATGACTTAAACCATTCAAGGATATATATTTAGGTTATTTCCTTTACATTCAACAATTAACTCATGGTCCTAATTTCCATTTACGGATTTCCCATCACAAAAATGGTTATATATATATATATATAGAGAGAGAGAGAGAGAGAGAGAGAGAGAGAGAGAGAGAGAGAGAGAGAGAGAGAGAGAGCATGCTGGAATCATAAAATTAAGTTCATTTATTTATCTTAGAACATTACAGAATGCTTGTATTTAGTTGTGTAGGGCATGCACCATTATTACCATATTACTGTCACTTAAACACAGGAGCTTGCAATTACAATAAGCATCATAAATATAATCAAGTATGTATATGTATGGCGCAAGTACAAGCATTCAATCATTCATTTTAATTCAATTATACATATTCTATGAAATAATTGTCTATTATAGTTGATAGTTGACTAACTGACTGTGGGTGTTCAACTTTCCACCCAACTATAGGCTTAGATGCTTTCACTCTTAGCATTCAAACCACTCCCTTTCCAAGCCATGATATCATTAGGGAATCTCTCTCAAGTTCTCAGTAATATTTAAAGGTTACTCTCCTTCACTCTACTCTAGGTAGATATTTTCCTTACACCCACCTATCCCAGGCCTCTTCGAGGTTTATCAAATTCCTTCCCAGCATCAAGCTCACAACCTTCTTAGCTCAGGTTAGGTTTTCTGGGTCTTCTATGCTCTAGCTCCTAACTGTTCTATGAGTTCTTTGATTCTTATATTGCATGCACTCATGCATTCCTTTCCCCTATTATCTTCCTCAGAGGCCTCGAACTCCCCTTTCTTTCCTTTCTCTCTCCTCTCCATATGCAGGTTTCACGCATGACTTCGACAGGTTCGTGACCTTTCCTTCAATTTCTTTTCTCAGAAGGAAACTCATGGGTCAATCCTGGGGACCCATGGTGATATTTCCTACTATCCTCTAGCTGACTGCTTCCTGTCCCTTCTGTCAACCCTCCATACTTCCATTCATTGGGGTGGTTAGTTGTTCAACTACCAAACCCCCCTCATTAATTGACCTATATTGTTATCCGAGCTAAGGGAAAATAATCTGAATATTTCAAATAAATATTTCCACTGTATGTGGATAACAAAGACCAGAAGTATTTGCATCAACAAACACCAAAAGTATGAAGGATATCGACCGTTGATCGAAGTACATCTAGGATGTGAGATTGGTTGTTGATCAACGTGGAAGCCCTTAGACGTTAATGAGAGAAGGAATGACATCATCCGAACATGATGTTGATGTCATGAGCCTACATGTACGAGGAAACCATGTGGAGGCCTGTATTTGGTCTATATATTAAGGAGTGGGTCCATGTCAAGTTTAAGGATTGGAAAGGTGAGGTGAATGGGTCCGTGAGTCCACCAACCCGCAAACCTGACAAACTCACAAAATAATCTAAGTGTTTATACTTCTTGGACAAAATTATGGAGAAGTGGTACCAAATTGTACGTCCATGAGTCCGTGTAGATGGAAAATCAACTAAGTGTTGAGCCTCTTTGAATGGAATTCTAAAGGGAAGAATTAAGCATTCATGATTCTGCGAGTCTGTGAGTCCATGAGTCCACATAGAAAGAAAAATAATCTAAGTGTTGAGACTTTTCAGGTGGACTTATGAAAGGAAGAAATATTCCTTCGTGAGTCTGAGAGCCTGTGAACCCATGTAGATGGAAGAATGACTGAACGAGTCTGCGAAGATGAAAAATGGCTAAGTAACAAGACTTCTTGGGTGCACTGATGAAAGCGAGCTACAAAATTATGGGTCCACGAGTTCGCCACCCACAAGAGGGAGTCAAAAGAAGGTTTGAGTGATGATGGCTATAATCCTTTATGGACTAAAATTCCACCATGACACGCTAGGCTAGTGCCACGATAGGACTAGGGTGTTTCTACATTCGTTAGCAATGTCAATGACACATCACGTGGATGCCACGTGGTAGTAAGAGAGATGTTTCCTATGTAAACCCAAGAACTTTTGAAGGTCATACCTTTCATTCTAGATCTCAATTCTGAGTGGATCTACCATCGTTGGAAAGCTCTTGATGAGAAATAGAGGATGGATTTGTGATAGAGAATATTTAAGGTTGATAGAAGAAGAGAGAATGTTGGCCCTCGACCAAGTTTTGAGGAAACCTTGGTCAGAGTTGACCCACTTTTGGACTTCGACACATTGTTCGAAGAAAGAGTGCCTAGGAGGAGTTGAGATTGAGGATCTCACTTATTTTGCAGGCTATGTGGACCTAGTAAGGGGTCCTGTGGCATTTTTGTAATGGGTTTATGGGATGTCGACCCATGGGTTCTCCCATGTTTAGGCATTATTGTAAGGGATTGTAAAAGTATAAATAAGTAAGAATGTATGGTAGAAGTAGAAGTATTGAGAGCTAAGTGAAAGTAGTTGGAGTTGCTATGTGCAACATAATGTAATGTGTTAAGGCTTTGTGCTCGATAGAGGGTTGGGGCTGTGCCCTGAACTAGTTCTGGAAGGAGGATCTGGTGCTCAGTGCACAGATCTCCTGTCTGGTGCAAAGCTCGACTCTGTGGCTTAGTGCATAGGAGTAAATGAATGTAATATTTGAGCACATAATAAAGAAGGAGAAGCGGTTGGTGGACATAGCCCCACACTGGGGTGAACCACGTATATCTTGTGTCTTTGGTTTGCTTTGTGATATGTTGTTTATGTTATGAATCTACTCAATGCTTTGATTATTATGTATGATAGATAGATCTCTTGTTGCTTAAGTGATTTACTTTTTTAAGGATGAATGAATGTTAGATCTAACTTATAATGCTAAGTGTTATGTGCTCAGAGTATTTTATCATTTGTTATTACTATACTGATCTATATTTGACTAAGTCCTGCGATGTTGATCAAGCTAAGAAACTAATGCATGTTATATTCTAAGTGTTAATAGAATACTCTGTGACGTGTTGTTATCATAGATCTGTGTCCCATCTTGGTTACAGACACTTGCGTCATGTAACCCCCCCTTCTTCTACCTTGGGTGAGACCTCACCTGCTTCGTAGGTGTTGCCAAAAGGGCAGGTAGTTGGGGTATTTTTTGTGTGTTGTTAAGTGTTGAACCCTAGGTCCACCCTTGTGCCAACAAATGGTTCCGTTGTCGGGACCTAAAACTGTGATTGTTGGGAACTAAATTAAAGAAAAGAGAAGCTATCTGCGTTGATCTACTGCTGAAGTGCGTAGTACTCTACTTGACTTGCGAAACTTTGTGCTAATAAATAAATCCAATCTAAAGAAAAGAGGTAAAGATTTGTGCTTTGACAAGAGTAAGATAAGTGCAAATTTTTGTTTCGAAAGCATGAACTTAAGTATGTTTAATAGATTATGTCCTAGTCTGAAGGTTAGGGCATATTTCAAAGAAAGAGATGATTTGAGTAAATTTATTGGAAATAAAGAAATATATGTTATTCCTATGCATAGAAAGAGTTTTTGGACTAATAAGTGGATGCAGGAACTGTTGCGCCTCTTTTGCACCTAGATGAGCACAACAGAGGTGCTTGCAAGCTTAGTTGGGTTTTCTAAGAAGGATGAGGTTAGGAACATACGTATAGTCAAAATTCATCAATGTTTCTTCTACTGAGAGTGTCTTTGTAAGAGAGAGCGATAGTGGGATTGTCAAGAGTTACCCATTGGAGGGAGAAGGGAACCTATAGAACCCAACCTTCCATAAGGTGTGTAAAAATAAACTGTGTACAAATGAGGCGGGCATGCCCCATGCTTGTTTCATGTTACCCAAAAAGGAATGGTGCGTTGATGTAGACAACTGCAGTGCCCTTGGGGGCAGTCGTGATAAAGGAAAAAGACAATTCTGTGGAGGAACAGACTCTGAACAGTAGGCAGTGACATCTGTAAGAAATATCATAGATTCCATAGGGATTGATATCCCAACCAAGTTCATAGGTCTTCAACAAATATAAGAGATAAATGCAATAGTCACAAAGTAAGACCAACTGTAACATGAGAAAGTGTTGAAGTTGAATGTTACGGGGGTCAATGATAGCAGGGAGAAATTTTGGTTCTCCCCATGTCATTCGAGACCTCTCATTGGAAAGGTAATGAGAGTCAAGATACTGTCTCCCTTTTGGAAACTATGTTGATGTCGACAAAAAGGGGGATGCGACTCCAAGAAGCAAAGAGCTTCGTGAAATCTACTAGGTGAGGTTAGCAACTAAGGAGGTACATGGACGAAATCAAGATGTATGGAGACTCAAGACTTCCCTTGGTTGGGGGTATGTGTGAGGTATAAGTGGCCACAACCATTCAACTAGGTCAAGTGTCAGGGCAAAAAAAAACAAGGGATAAGTTGTGCCAGAGGCGGGACAAAGTGAACAAACTCAGAGGGCAGAGGTAAGTAGCCTGTGGGATACTCAAAGTATATGGACGATGTCAATAGGGGTAGATGATAAGGAGTGCCCCAACCAAGGGCGACATGGGTTTCTTTTGCCAAAAAATGGAAGAAGGTTCTCAAAGGTGACGACAAAAGGATATGTAAATGCTGGAAACAAAGGCTTTTTACAATGTACCAAATAAATAAAGAATAATTTGGGATGAGTGTAAAAATATAGAAACGGGTGCCCCAATGTAATATGGTTGGGCTGGTTAGGGCATAATTTGCTTGAAGAACTGGTGGATGGTGGGGACCACATGGGTGGGTTTCTATATGAGGTAGGTGAAATGAAGGGAAATTTACAGAGGGCCAAACTGATTTGTGGATGAAATGGAGAGTTCATGATATTGCGAAGGTGCAGTCAAAATAGAACCTTGAAGAGATAATCTGGGAGTCCAGTGGGAAATATAGAAAAATGAGGAGAATGAGTATGTGGCTGATTTGTGACATGATGTAAGACTATCGGGACTCCCATCCCTAAAGGGTTGAAAAAAATAGCATGTGTCAAACTGCAAAAGGGTGCTATGAATGAGACAACTCATGTGGGGGAGAGTGCTACCGGGTGACAGTACCTAAGATGCAATGGAGGTGTTGGTACTGCAGAGCCAAAGATGGGGATCCTAGAGGAAAATGTTAGAGGGTGTGGCTGGAGATGCAACTGAGATTCAGAGGGAATGATTACATGTCAGTGCTGATTATATACCTGAAGGGGTTGCATTGATGTATGATGCCCAAGTACCTACACACATGAAAACCAATTACCCGACATGAATAATATCTAAAGAGAATCGAACATACAAACATTTATTTGATAATTTTGAACATGAGCATGCATACCTGGATGGGGTATGAAAAAATGGTGCTCCGGGGGCTAAGGATTAAAACTTGCCCGGGGACTATTTTGATGTAGATGACAGGATGTTGATCCCGTGGCTGAAGATGGATCGAAAAACCGACACCCAGAGCTCCCAGAATGGTGATTGGAAGTTTGGCGGAAAGGCCTATAGGGCCCACATTGCCACATCATTTGTACTTGCTACCAGAGTGACTAAACGAGAGGTATTCAGAGGAGATTTGGAGATTCTGGGAGAATGAGGCAATCGATCTAGGACCAATGAGCTTCAAGTTAGTAGTCTTATCATCCTGCATAGAAGTAGATTTTACATTTATGGGCAGGGCCTGTATGGAGGGCCATACAGGGGGTTTTATGGGTATGGGCCCCCCAGTGCGTGGGCGATCTAGAAATATGCTCGCATGGGTGCATGCCTATTATTCGGATATTCATGCATGGGTGTGCCTGTAGGGGGGACAAAGGCGTGCATGATATGCATGACTGTTTTCTACAAAACCACGCTTGGGTGCGCGGTTGTGTAGTGGACAAGCACGCTGTGATGTGCGCCTGTGTTCGTGACAGGGGCACATGGAGGTGCCCTTGTAGGGTGGGTAGGTGTGCATGCATGTGCACCTATGGGATGGATAGGCATGCATATGTGCGCACCTATGTGGTGAACAGGCATGCATATGTGCGCGTCTGTGGGTTAAACAACCACGCCTTGGGGGCAAGTCTGACGGGTGAAAAAATCATCTTTTTTAATGTTTTTAATGGTCAATATGGCTAACCTAGGACTGTATTATGTGGTTGCAGGTGATCATTTGGCATGATGTCAATCAAATGGTGAGAGAGGGATTGGTCCCAGCTTAGGGATTTCATGGCTATTGAGGAGCCGGGGGTTCATGCCACTTTGGCAGCCTCTGGGTTGCTGAAGTTCTTCGAGTGCCCATTGATATGGGCACAAGAGTATCTCCTGCAGTTTATGATCTGGATGTGGAGTCCGGACCTGCATTGCTTTATGGTGTGGGGAGAACATATCACCTTCACTACGGTGGAGGACATATACTTTATGACTGGGCTCCTATTGTGGGGAATGCCCCTACTAGAAGAGCTAGTTTTACTTGCGGACATGTCATTAGTGACCTTGGGCTGGAGGTACTGTTCGAGCAAGAAATACATGTCGGGATCCATCATGAGCATCGGGGTGATGGATGCTCTAGTGCATCACTGTGTAGCAGCGATGATTGTGAGGGTGTATGGGTCGCTTGTGACTCAGTGGATCAGTGGTGGTCAACTGATGGTTATGGGGAGGGCACTGGCCGAGGAGAACTTTGCCTGGGGGTTGACGCTACATTCCAGGAAGGTACGACAGCTGGAAAAATGTCGGTCTACCGACACAGGGGAATTTTATTTTGGGTCTATCTTGGTGGCCTATTTTTTGTAGAGGGTGTCTATGTTGCACCCTAGGATTTTATGGGGCACTCCTGGTGCGCGAGAGCCTCGACTGAGGCGGTGGTCGATGATTTTGGTTCGCCATGGTGGTGGAGAGGGTAGCCATTTTTTCATGGTTGAGGTAGCACAGGTGTGGTGACAGATGCCACATGTTATAATGCAATATCCTTACTCTGGTGTTGACTTCCGAGGTGATCCGGACATGGTGTTACCTCCAAGGGAGGTGTTTGATCACTGAGGTATGTTTATGAGTTTGATATGTTGATTTTTGAGATAGCATGATATGTGTATTTTGTATAGATATTGATACTATCATTTGGTTTGTTTGTATGTGTAGATGTGGGACTTCGTGGGCGCGAGGTTGAGCTGCTGAGAGCACCGACTCGCTACGATCCAGGGAGACCGCCGCGGGGAGGGCCGCGGGTAGGAGAGAGACATCGATGTGAGGACATCGAGGCAAGACTAGCTGATGATGAGAGAGCAGTAGGGAGACGTCGTTTTGATGACCCAAGTGCCGGTCCATAGCATGCTCCTCCAGCTGATGCCAGGGGAGATTTTGAGGATATTTGCCGCCACCTGAAGGAAATGATATAGGGCATGCTTGAGGGCATGTGGTAGCGCATCTAGGATGAGGGTATCCTAAAACAGTGTGTGGGAGTTCCGCCGACGTGGCGGGCCATGGTACGACAAGCAGCAGTAGCAGGTGCTACGATAACCTGACGGTTACCTCCCGGTCCGGAGGGACTAGTAGTGGGTGGGGGACCACCACCTAAGGGAGGGGCAGGAAGTGGTTCTCTAGAGGCACCTTGAGTGTCACTCTATGTATTTTTGTATTTTTTATATAGGCTGGTGAGCCCATTTTGGTGTAGTGGCACCAGTTTTGTACCAAGGTGCTTCACTGGCCTGCGGATGTTTGTATATTTGTACGTAAAAATTTTGATGGCACTGTGGACTAATTTATATATATATATATATATATATATATATATGAGTATACATTTTATGGTCTATGTGATGTTTACATGTTTTTTGTTGATGATGTCTAATTTATATATGTTGTGACAGGGTTTTGATATTTTTATGTATGTGTAGAGGTATCTTGATGTGATATATTCCAATCTAACACAATGTTAGCTAAGTTATCTGTAATTTGATTCAATTGTCTTGGAATATGTGTAAATTTAATGAAATCAAAATGTCAAGATAAAAGTCTAACTTGCAGGTATTTGCGAAAGAGGCAAGGATCAGGGACGCGGTACATTGTTGAATTGGAGGACGACTAGTTGAGAGTCGAGAAAGATGCTAAGGTGATGAATATGATGATGCTAGGCATCGACGAGGAGGCCAATCATGACAGTGTATTCGGCTTGGTTGTTGGTTGCTGAACCCAAACATATGCCGCTAGAGTGGAGAATTTCATGTGAGGGGGTATAGAGGGCCCAAGCTACCGAAGCAATATTTTGTGTCCAACGGGTGGCATCGTTGGCGTAATTGATGTGGTAGGACGGTGGAGGAAGCATATGTCAATTAGCACAAATGATAGTTTAGACTTGAGGGATGGGAAAAAAATTAAAAATGCTATAAAAGAAATAACCTAAAGTAGAATGTCTATGCTTAGGCATAAATTTTCTTTAAGTATAACCTGCTGATGGGTTCTTTGAGGGAGAGGCCTCTGGGAGAGGCTAGGATGTATGTGCCTTTGGTGAGGCAATTTTGGATAATGTAGGGGCCATGCCATAGTGACTTGAATTTTCCATGACCGAGGGTATCATGAGCGATATCGTAAGCAAGGACGAGGTCACCTTCATGAAATGAGTGAAGTTTGACATGGCAATCAAAGGTGGCCTTTGACCGTTTTTTGGTTGCCTCATTATTCTGCAATGAAGATTGACCATATTCATCTAGAGAATCTAAGTTCAGCAAGCACTGCTCCATTGGAGCAGTGTTGGGTAATAGCTCAATTGCGGTGCGTAAGGTGGGAATTTCGCACTCGATGGGAAGAGTGGCCTCAACCCCATGGACTAAATGAAATGGTGTGAAACCACTGGTCATTTTCACGGTCGTACAGTAAGCCCATAGCATGGAAAATAACATATGATTCCAATTGGTCTTATGTTTATTAACCATGCATTGTAACATGGTCTTGAGGACCTTGTTAACTGCTTCGATTTGTCCATTAGATTGAGGGTAATATGGTGAGGCAAACTTGTGGGATAATCCTAACCGAGATGAGAGTTCGACGAAAATCTCATTCTCGAAGTGTTTCCCGTGATTGGAAACTAATTGGAGTGGTACTCCAAAGCGGGATATGACGTGATTAAAGAAAAAATGTGCTGCAGTGTCAGTGGTATTATTGAAGGTGGGCATAGCTTCAGCCCATTTTGTGAAGTAATCAACTGCGACAACAATTTTTTTGTGTCCATTGCTGGATGGGGGAATAAAAGTCATGAAGTTGATGCCCCATTTACAAAAGGGGCTAGCAGTAATGACTGGGTGAAGAAGAGAAGGTGGTGCTCATGCTTTGTTGGCGTAAAGATGACATTTCTTGCGTCGCTTCACGACATGAATGCAATCGTGAAACAATGTAGGCCAAAAATAACCTTCTTGGATGATTTTATGAGCAGTGGACATTCCCAAAAGATGGCCCCCACATGCACCACTATGGCAGTCGTTCAAGAATCTATCGGCCTCGTCAATATTCAAGCATCGATGAAGTATGGTGTCGACCCCTTGCCGGTATAAGATATCTCCAATGAGGAGATAGTGGGGGACCTGGTGGCGAATACGATGACGATCATCTTGTGAGAGGTGGTTACCAAACTTTTGGGTTCGGAGGTAGACGAGGAGGTCACTGTACCATGGATCATCTGATGTAATATAAAAGAGATGTTCATCGAGGAAGTCAGTATTGACAGGGGCACTGGTAGTATCAGAGGGGAAGGTCGTGAAAATTTTGGCGAGGACGAGAGCTTTCTTGCTCTTGGGTGTTGAAAATTCAAGATCGTACTCCTGAAGGATAATGATCCATCGGGAAAATTTTTCTTTAATTTTCCGATGACTGAGTAAGTATTGCATAGGGTTGGAATCTGCTACAACCTTAGTCATGCAAAGCAGGATGTAATGACGTAGTTTCTGGACTGCGAGGATGACTGCCAGGGTTAGTTTCTCTTCGTGTTTATACTTCAAGGGTGGCCTTGAGAGGTTTTTACTAACATAGTAAATGACATGCTCATGATTTTCATCATCTATTTGAACGAGAACTCCTTCTATTGAGACAGTTGATGCTGATATGTAGAGGATATAGTCACGATTATAGTCGGGTGAACTAATTAACGAGGTGTTAGACAACATCATTTTAAGATCATCAAATTCTTTTTGGGAATGTTCATCCCAACGAAATGGGATGTCATGGCATAGTAAGCAAAGGAAACCATGTGCTCGAGTGGCGTAGTCTGGGACAAATCGCCATAGAAAGTTAGCTTTTCCTTGTAGGCTCTGGAGTTGACGTAAATTCCGAGGGGGTGGAATTTCTGTGATGGCTTGGACTTTGAGGGGGTCCACAGTAATACCGCTTTGGGAAATGATGAATCTGAGGAGGTGCCCTGCAGTGATGCAGAACACGCACTTGAAGGGGTTCAAGTGGATGTTGTACCGATGAAACCATTGAAAGATGATTCGTAAATCATCAAGATGTTGGGTGCATTTCTTGGATCGAGCTGTGAGGTTGTCCATGTATGCGAGGATGATATGAGCCAACTTGTGAAAAATATATGTCATAGCCCATTGGAAAGTTGTGCCAGCATTCTTTAAGCCAAAAGGTATGACACGATATGAAAAAGTGCCCCAAGGGGTAGTGAATGCGGTTTTGTATTGATCGGATGGGTGGATTTGGATTTGATTATAACCAGAGAAACCATCCATGAAGGATAGAGCCTCATGGCCTGTGCAGTCATCGATAATTTGATCAATGAAAGGTGTTGGAAAGTTGTCTTTGGGACATGCGTGATTGAGATCGTGAAAGTCCATGTAGACGTGGATAGTGCCCTATTTTTTGTTAATGAGTACAGGGTTGGAAACCCATGATGTATAGGCAATGTGGTAGATGAACCCAACTGCACGTAATTTGTCAATCTCAACTTTGATGGCCGCTGCTTTGGATGGGTGTAGCGGATGTTGTTTTTGATGAACTTGTGTAATGTCAAGCTAGGTGTCGATGTGATGTTCGATGATAGAGGGATCAAGGCCAGGCATTTCTATGTATGACCAAGGAAAAATATCCCGATATTATTGGAAGAGGGATTTATAGGCAGTGATTCTTGAGGAGTGCAAGCGGCGCCAATGGTGATTTCCTCGACGACTCCATTTTTGATGGAAATGTCGATTTTCATGGTTGGGGAAATGTTGGCCATGTTGCCTTCTTCAAAAGCATCAGGGGTAGGAATGGGGTTGTTGAACCAGTCGATATGCCCTGATGGGATAAAATCCTTGGTTTCGACCGTGTATATGGGGTGTTGGTTAGGAGGCGTGGAGGCTTCCTGTGGAAAGAAGAGCGCTCAGTGATGTAGGAAATACCATGGGTAGTCAGGGGTGTTTAACTCTTCAAGTGTTTCCTCGTCACAGTGGAATTGGCGGGAATACAAGGGGTCGTAAAGAGTGATATCGGTGGCTGTCGCCATGTGGCTATCCCCTGGTGATGAAAAAGCAAGGGGAACGATGCAAGGATATTGCAATGGTTTTCTCAACATAAACCAAATATCGAAGTACTGAGGAGTACCAGTGGTAGTTGGATGTACAATTTCTGTAGGGAAATGAATGGGAGAATTAGGGGGATTTGGGGGTGAATCCTCGAATAAGTCATCCATGAACCATGGAGGCATCGGGAGTGCCTTGGGTTCAGGAGAAATGTTATGAAGAATATCTAGTGACGAGGTAAGATCAACCATCGATTCTGTAGGGGGCGTCGGGGTTTGAATCAGGGTCAATTGGCGTTGCCTATATTCAATGATCATAGGACATTGGTATGTAAAATGATCTAAGGATTCACATAGAGAGCAAGGGCATCTCATACATTCATTGGCTGAAGTCATGACATAATGGATGTCAGTGATTTTTGGTAGGGATGATGTAGCTAGATTGGGTTCGTTCTGGAAGATTTGGCGTACTGCGACTAATGTCTGCCAGAAGTGCGATAGTGTTGGGAAATGGTGTGTATAATGGACATATTCTGAACATATAGCACAAGTGAATTTGGTTCGCAGCCCTTTACTATGTGAGTGAGGGGCGGTAGCGGCAGTACTTGCTACAGTGGCAAGCGTTGATGGTGTTTGATTGAGTGGAATCAAGTTCCATAACTCGGGTAGAGATGGGTAGTTGTTGGTTTGGTGTCCATATTTCTCACATAGCGCGCAAGGAGGTTGGACGCATGGGGGAAGTGGAGCTATGGGCTCCTTCTTCTTTCTCCTGCCCCCAGAGGTTGGACACATGGGGGAAGTGGAGTTGTGGGCTCCTTCTTCTTTCTCCTGCCCCCAGCTGTGGTAGGGAGGGTAGTGAGTGGGGGTCTAGAGGGTATGGTGGGAGTGAGTATGAAAATCATCATTGGGATTCCTTCCATTTGGGGGGAAGGGATGGTTGAGGGACCATCTCTGGTGGATGTAAATACCAAAATGGAATTGCTAACACCATATTAGGGAGGGTAAGCATTGCGGCTACTTGGAAATCTTGTATGCCAGGTGGAGGGTAGAAGAAGGGGATTTGAGTAATGGCTTGGGGAACTGTCTCCCAAACTAGGATATGGCCTTGGGGAGAGGTGAAATCATGGATTAGTGGATTCGACGAGTTCGCAGGAGACTCGTGAGGGGGGAGCTCTGTGACTAGTGGGACGTCAGATATGATAGAGGCCTCCCTAAGAGGAAGGGTATCCTCTATGTCAGTTTCGTTGGATGATATGACGCATACTTGATTGGAAGGATGAAGGAGCGATGGTGCACCATAGTAAGTTCCTAACAATGATGGGTCTTTGAAAATTGTGAGACCCATTTTGATGAGTGGGTATGCATCATGACTCGTATGTATGAGAGGGAGAATGTTATCGATGTTGGCAGAAGGTTTAGGCTTGTAATGTGAGACTTTGTCAATGGTAATGATCTTCCCATTATGGGGGAACATTGTCATTCGAAATATGGAAGAGGCAACTGCCTTCATAGCATGCATGTAGCTACGATCGAAAAGGATATTATAATTGAGTGGGGCATCGATAACTTCAATGTTGATGAGAATGGTCTTTCCCCCGAGTTCTGCGGGGACATTTTGGAAGATCCCTTAAGGAGACGATGGTCATCCGTCATAATATCTTATGGTAATGGCATATGGGATGAGTTTGGGGGAACTAAGTTTCTGACATACAGATTTTGACATAATTCATGTGGATGCACCTTCATCGATGATGCATCGATGAATTGTAATGTTCCGAATTTTTACTTGGATTTGAAAAGCGATCAAAGCGGGAAGGTGAGGTTCTCCACTGTCGAGATCAAATGTGATGAGTTGGGTATCCATGGGGTCGACTGCCCCCAAGGAAGAAAGTAATGATTTTCGCTGAGTGGGACAAGTTTGAAGGGCCTCTAAGAATGGCATGGCAGCTAGGGATTGTGCTAAGTCATCGACCAAACTGTAATTATGAGCCGCCCTAGCCTGGGGGTTGTGGACATTCCTGCGCAATGGGATGCGAGGGATACGAAGACATGTTTTAGTGTTAGGGCAGGGAATTACCAACGGGGGTCTCGTCGGTGTTGGGATTGTTTCTGGAGGAATGGGAGGAGACTCAGTGGGTGCACGATATTGACGACTACATGTATGCAGAAGGATTTCTTCCTCACCAGTGAGGAGAATGGTACGATCTACGGGATTGTTTGGAATGAGATATTGTCCCAACTGTGGTGGGGTAGACTGTGTGTCTTGTTGGGTGTTTATCACACCCTGGTGTGGAATGGGATTCTGCAGCACGACTGGGGAGGGTTGTTGCATGTATTGTTCCGGGGCCTGCTGAGGGGCAGGCGGTGCTGGAGGATGTGGTAGACTGCCTGAGTCTTTTAGCCATTTAAAATCAACGATTTGGGGACAATGATGATTATAATGACCAAACTCGCCACAAAGGGAACAAGGGAAGATGGTTTTAATATTACTGTTATTTCTCCCTTGATACCTGTTGTTATTGCCCCCTTGGGGGTTTTGATTCCCTTGATTATGGTTGTCCCCAGTAGTTTGGTTTTTTGGGGGTTGGTTCCCGCCTTGACCTGGGTTATTATTGTTCCTGTTTCTTCCTTTCTTTTTTGGCATTATTCGACGGATGGGTCGGATTTTCCGTATTCAGCTGTTCAAAATTTTGATATTGCTGAACGGGAGAGGGTTGAACAAAATTCACCCCAGCGTGAGGGTGTGGGGGAGCCATGGGTTGTGGAGGACTAGGGAATGGAAAGTATGGATTCTATGGGAGTGGTGATCCATAAGGTATGTAGGAAGGCATGAAGCTTTCACCAGTACTTAGAGTATAAGCTGAGGTAGAGGGGGCACCAGAACTTGTTTGGATAGGTGGGTGTATTGGGGGTGCCGACGGTGGGCCACTGATGGGTGGAGGAATAGCAACAGGGTATGGCTATTGATAAGGGGTTGCGGGGTAATAAGAGGTTCCCCCATATGTTGACGGATATTGAAGTGTGTCATACATTGGTGGTGGTTGGGGTTGAGGACTATGGTGTGTGGTATTACCAATCAATCTGTTTGGTGAGTGAGACATCCCGGGTTTGTCCTGACCGAATGGCATGGGTTTTGGGAGATCGGGAAGTACTGTGTATAAGTACCCTGATTGTGAATAGATGAGGTCATATTGTTGAGCCTTACTAATGGCTTATTCTTCAGATTGAGGGAAGGTGGAAGCTACATCTTTACCGAGGAGAGAGACAAGTGATCTGAGAAACTAGTCAAGACACTATTGTTTGGTGGTTTCAACTTTGCAAAAACTACTTCGTCTATGCCACTCATGAATATGATCAACGATATGTGTGGGTGAGGTTTGTTTGAAATTAGAGAGTAGTTAAAGACCATTTTCGTGGCAGATTGGTAATTGGAAGAAGATAAAAAATGCTTTGGCCAAGGACTCAAAAGTCGCATGGGACCCTGATTTTTCATCTACATACCATTTGGCTGATGAGCCAGTGAGTGTGTGTTGAAATAATTGTAGTCTGATGCAGTCATCCATAATTTTGTTGGAA
This sequence comes from Picea sitchensis, assembly GCA_010110895.2. Taxonomy (NCBI): domain Eukaryota; kingdom Viridiplantae; phylum Streptophyta; class Pinopsida; order Pinales; family Pinaceae; genus Picea; species Picea sitchensis. The sequence continues at coordinate 167,403 of SNQJ01S0027818.1, forward strand.
GAGCACCATAGGTGGAAAGTCATGACATGGTTGGCAGGGTCATCTCCTACCTTTCCTTCAAACTTGGGGATGTATGAAGCTAGTTTGGTAGGCATCGCAGTTCATGTGGGGTCATGTAATATAGGATCATTTGTAAGTTTTCTTAGATCTGGTATGTTAAGAGAGGCCAAATATGGAATCTGTAGTGGGGGGGAGAATTAGTTCCAGCCATGGTGTGAGTGTTTTGTGAACCTGACCCTTGAGGGGGACTAGGTGGGTTGGTACTTCCCCTTTGAGAAGAAGTGGGCCCCCTGCTTCTATGTAGAGGAGAGTGAGTGGTTGGAGGGACTTGGGAAGTGGACCCAAGTACCGTGGAACCAAGCAAATCTGACCCTAATATAATGGCACTCACTAGAGTGTGTGAAGGTGGTGTTGATGAGTTGGCAAGACTAGAAACTCCCCATAAAATATGAGGGAGGTTTAAAAAGTGTCTGGAACGACGGGGGTTCTAAGGGTCTCCTATGATGTCTGACTAGCTGAGTGGATGTGTGCAAATTGTGATGAGAGAAAAAACAAGAGCCTTTGTTGCAAATTTTGAACTTTACACAATATATATATCTTAAATCAAAATGTAATCAGAAGTGCATCATACATAAAGTGTTTTGAAAAAGAAACATATATGTGGATAAGTGGATTTTTTCCACATGGGGAATCAAAGAAAACAAATGCTCGTGTCCTAAAAGATGTAACATCCTTCCTCTCAAATAGCACTGGACCTTCCAATAGTACTCAATAGTGGGGTCTGAAGTCACTGGAAGAGAAACTAGTGAAGGATGAAATAATCAGTTATAATGAGGGGTAAAAGGGGCATATCCCAAAAGAGCTGGCAATATTTCCCAATAGCCACACAAAATCCAATCAAGGCGCAATTGCAGCCCACAATTGCCACCTGGGTAGATGTCCTAAAATTTGGTCACTAGGTACCTCGGTCAAAGTGCAACATTTATATTTTCGTCCTAAGAAATGGGTCACGGGCTATATCCCATCCAAGAGGTGGGTGCCTCAAGGGGAGATGCATAGAAAAACCAGACCTCAGCCTTCAACCCTTCACGGGTGTCTCCCTGCCTTATGGTTTTAGGAACACTTGACTTGGAGGATTTCCAGTTCCCTATTTGACAACTTCTATTGTTTTGACA
>SNQJ01S0027818.1:180129-232426 GCA_010110895.2 Picea sitchensis
TCTGGCCAAAAATCGAGGAGCGCCCGCGTGGGTTCAAGAGCACTCTGGGAACGCGGTTTTGGGAGGGTCCGGAGTGGGTCCTGTAGGCTCGAGAGTGTGGGGGAGAGTGGACCAGGAGCAAGCGGGAGCGTGGCTCTTCGACAAACGACAGGGAGCATCCAGGACAAGTCAAGAGCATGGTTCGGGAGCTCCGGAGCGTGGAGGGGAGTGTGGTTCTGAGATGCTCCCGCTCAGAGCACAGTTCGAGGGACCAGACCAAAGGGGTCGCTTCGACAACCCTGTATAAAACATATATATATGTGTGTGTGTGTGTGTGTGTGTGTGTGTGTGTGTGTGTGTGTGTGTGTGTGTGTGTGTTTTATATATAAAACATTTATATTATATATGTTTTAAATATAAATCATTAATATATTTTTTAATGTATAAAATATAAATGTTATATATAAATATGATTTTTTAAAGATATTTATAAAAAGAAATTAATTTTTAAGTTTTTTTAATTTAGTTTACTTAAATATGTTTTATTTTAGAAGATTTTCTTAAAATATTTTATTGAATTTTGTTTTTTTTATAGTTTTTTTTAGTTTTATTTTATTTTATTTTTTAAGTTTGAAGGCGTTTTTGTTCATTTTTTTAATAAAAAAACTTATTTTTGTTTTAAATTATTGTTTTCCTGCCAAATTTTAAATTTTTTCATTTATTTTTAGTGTTTTTTTGGTTTTTACCATGTTGTTAAGTTTTGTTGTTTCTTTTTTAAATATGGATTTTGTATATATATTTTTAAATGTGTTTTTGTCTTCATTAAAAAATATATATTTGTGAAGATTTTCTCTTTTCTCTTTATTTATTTTTTAATGTAAATTTTAGAAACAAAAAGAAGAAGTGAGTAAATAAATTTTCAAATGATCATTTAGGATCTAATTTTGGGTTTTTTATTCATGTAGGGATTTGTTGTCAAGGCCACAGTTTGAATTAGGTCGTAATTAGCTGTAATTTTAGCATTTAGAATTTTTTTTTGCTTTAGGTAGCATCATGTGTTTATTTAGATGTTGATTTTAAGGGTTTTCTAAGCAACTATTTTATGTTTTAAGGCCATGCTTGAAAAAAGTTGTAATTTTGACCCAGTCAGAAAAATTGGTGCTATCGATAGTACCACGTTTTGATTTGGGGGTTGATTTTAAAGTTTTTTTGAGAAACCATTTTATCCTTTAAGACCATGCTTGAAAATGTTGTAATTTTAACCTACTTACAAAAAATGGTGCTACCGGTAGCACCACTTTTTGATTTGGGGGTTGATTTTAAAGTTTGTTTGAGAAGCCATTTGATACTTTAAGCCCATGCTTGAAAAAAGTTGTAATTTTGACCCGGTTACAAAAATTGGTGCTACCGGCAGCACCACTTTTTGAATTGGGGGTTGATTTTCATGTTTTTTAATGCAAAAATATGGGTTTTAAGGGCTAGAGTTCTCGTTTTGAGGTCACAGTTCTCATTAAGTTGGTAACTATGGTTTTGAATTCAAGTGGAAATATTCACAAGTTAGCACAATTCTTATCTATGCAATTCATTGATCTGCATCCATATGGCGGTCTCATTAAATTGTTCCACCGCTTTCCTTGACATACCCATTGTGTGCATGAGCGAGATCAATATATTAAAAACACTATTGGAGTCTCCTCTTCCTTGCGGTCACTCACCCTCAAGGCCTAGGCTCAGACATCCCCTTTTCTTCTATATAGTCCCTCGGGTGATCCATCTTGCCTTGCTAGGGATTTCTCGCACAAGAAGAATTTTTGAGACCTCCTCGAGTCTTACAGTTGAGGAGTCCCTCATGATTTCTCTGCCGAAAGCATCCCTTCCACATGTGTCATCACAATACATCATATTATGGGCATCATGGCTTATCATAGGGTTCTCATGTCACAACAATAGCTTGTTTCCATTCTTTCTAGCTTGACAGTCATCCTCTGTCCCTTCGGTGTTATAGCAAGATTTGCTTCACCCCATGCAACTTGCTCAGATGGCCTTTTCCATTTACCTATGAAGACTTGAAGCCCCTTTTTTCAATTCCCATAGATAAAAAACATATTTTTCCACATATATGCGCCCTAACATCTATACAACCTGCATATACGCAGGTTTCACCATTACAGCCTGCATACATTGGGTTTTGTGCCCAAAATTAAAAATGGTGTCGGGTTTCCATGTCACGTCACGAGATCCATGATCCTTGACCTTCCATATACTAGAAATGTCCTGACTCAACCCTTCAGTCCCATTTAAAGGCTATAAATGGGCCATACCCAAGCATTGGAAAAGAGGAGAAGAATTCAACTTTGAAAGCAAAGTTACTCTGGAGAAATTATTCACTTCATAGTGTGTCTGCATCCCTTTGTCATTTTAAGTCTGAACACATTGTTCATCCCCCAATATATTCCTTATTTTATAGAGAACCTCATTGTCTCTCTTATATGAGCTTTCCTTTGGCAGAGGATTGAAGTGGTGGAGGCCCAACTGGAAGGGACTTAGTTTATCGATTTTGAACGTGCCAACACAGAAGTTTGTCATTCATACACTTATGTTGATTAAATTTTAATAGAAATACTCTTTTCTTATCCAATTCATGTCTTGAAAATATTTGAATTATTATTCCATGGGCGTATTTGTTATGAATATTGATGTATTATGCTATTATATGTGCTAACTTTATATATTATCACCATATGCTTGCATATCTTGGTTGTTGAGAAAAAGTTATGGGTGTATAGCTTTGAGTCAAGCGCTCAATGGTGGACTTCATTGAACTTGTGGACGAGGTAGGCTCTTTATCTTGTCTTGTTAGCATGTTTGTTTATATAGCATATTTGAGATTAGAGTTTATTTCTGCAGCCATTTCCATCTGTTGTGGTTTACCCCATGCCATAGAGTGATTTTCCTAGTAACATTAGGATATATATTTTATCTCACCTATATCACATGTATATAGTAATTCATGAGATACTATCATCTATTTATCAAAAAAATAAAATTTTTTATCCACATATTTCTAATTCCACATTTTCATTTTCAGATCTCCTTCTCATGTCAGTTTCTCTTTTATAATCAACATGCATTGGTTTTCTTTCTGGACTTACAACACTGCCACATCCAATACCTTTCTTCCTACAATTTCTTCTTCAATCAACCAACAAGTTGTTAGTTCTCATGCACATCATATTTTCATTGCATACTTGTCGTGGTTCACAAACAATTTCAGAGTTGTGCATACTAACAATCAAGTTCATTTATTCAATAAGGAAATACCATTCCTTTCAAAATGCAATCAAACATCAAAATGAATCCAATCACTGTGCCAATATCCATGGCCACATTCACACATAATGCACCCTTATATTGATTTTCATATTATTATTTTTCATATTAGGCACTTTTCCTTGGTGGGTTGAAAATTAGCCAATGATTTACCACATGGTTGCTTTATAAACATTTATTATTACAATAGGACTGTGTTTTCCTGCTTCAACTGATCATGACCTCAAATCAACATACCTAAAACTAAAAGTTTCACATGAATGCCTTCAAGCATTCTTTATTCATTGGTAACCATGGTTCTAACATCCATGGACACTCAATTTCTCTCTTTACCATGCTACAACTTTGATAGAGTATTGGAATTCCCTCCTTCCATAATGGGTATTCCATTACCTTCCCTCTCTTCCAAACATGCATTTCTTTAATGTATTACATAATTGTTCTATCTTTGAGAACTTTTGTTCCCAATCACTCCTTGATTGAGCAATGTATTCATGACATATATTTGTTCATGCATTTTCCCAATGGTTTCAATCATTCTCGACTTTCATAGGTTCACACCTCCATCATGCAGGTTCTTCTCCTTGAATCATACCCTTCTTGGATATCAATGGCATACAAAATCCATTAAGATCACATGAATTCCATCAAAACATAGACTATTTTAGAAGGGATTATTACCCAAACCCATTTTAGCTCTCATGCCCCATGGGCACAAAATATTTATACCTGTTTTGGTTTCCAACACTTTCTCTGATATTACCTCTACAGTGGTGCTCCCCGGGGACTTCTAAAATCCCTTTCACAGTTTTCTTTTATCAACAACCTTCTTGCATTTGCCTCTGTCTGAGGTTGTTTACTATTGGCAGTTTTCCTTCTCTAACAGTTCCAATATTTTCTACACGTGACATACATCACCACATTTACATTTCACATTAGTTATCATGTGAAATCAAATGCATGTACCATAGCCTTTAATTCGGTAAAACATTTTCATATATGACTTAGAATATCTATATGCACTCCATCACATTGTCCTCAATGTTTTGATGAGCATAACCACAATCATATTTCAGCTATATCTCTCAACACTCTCATGCCAAAATATCTACGTTCATCATCATATCAGTTTCTCATCCTAGAGAAACATAACAAAAAGAAAGAAAGGAGATAAGGGATTCTCCCATCAAGGAACTTTTATCCTAGTTGAATTAATTTCAAGGCCCCATTGCCTTAATACACTATATATTAACCAAGATCATCCATTTAAACACATTCAATATTCTATCTTTCAGTTATTAGTTGTAATTATTTTCACAATTGTCCTTTTTAAGCATACAACTCTGTCTTATTATCCATAGTTTCATAGTGAGAGAGGTATTAATCACTTTTTCCTTATTTTATTTTAAAATTTATCCCTCCTTGGATCTGCTTGTTCTATCTCTTGATCAGTGTTAGTTGTGTTCACCTTGACCTTCTTTTATAATTCGGCATGCTACATAAAAAAAAATCTTGTTCATAATGAATCATGAACTTCTACATTCCACACATTTCCTAACCATAGCTCAGATTGGTCCTCATTCGTTTGCATGTCTTGGTACTCATGCATGATATTTTAAAATGTAATCCAGGATTCTTATATGAATAGGTTTTGCAGCCCGCTATTCAATTCTTAGTAGTGAAAAGGTTATAGCTTTGTTCTCCTGGTAGAGTTCTTTACACATTTCCTCCATAAAAACCTCTTCAACATGCAACTCTCTTGTTGCATATCTAAACGGTCTGACATGAACTCAATATTTGAGTTAGCCTCAACTTGTCATCTCATGTTCTTACCTAATATTCCATGAGGAATTAATAACATTCATCTTTATTATGCATTTAGATTGTGCACTCACACATGCAAGATTATTCCGTCAATTTGATTTCATTGTACTTTAATCACATATCTTAGCATGTGGTGTGGGCGTCCACCATAGGAACACTTTACTGTTTCATTTCCTTATCTATTGGAAATTAATTGGTTCATGATTGTTCACGACCATTCCTTTGTAGTCTTTAAAATAATAATCATATTTCCTTTTATAATGGCACCAAAGCATCCCTGAGCATTTACCTTTTCATCAATTTGCATTAGCTTTTCCTGAGGAAAAAGGGAACACATCCCCCTCAAGATATTAGTTCATCAAGAAAAATCATACCCTTCCATCATAGGTTCATCCATGCATCCATGGGATTATTTATATTTGGAAAGAACAAATCTTGCCACATAATTCACTTATTTTGACATTCATATCATACCATTATGCATGTATATGTACATTTACATATATGTAGGTGCATCACTTGCACCTTTTTACCTCATTCATTTGTATTTATTGGGTCTTATTATAATTCTTCTTTAAAGAGAATTTACATCCATCCTCATGGATAGTCTCACAAACCTATTCATTTCTTCGTTCATACCAAGAAACCTTATAATGCATTCCATTCATGTACTCAAGCATCCATTTACATCTATGGATGTTCAGCATACAAGCTCACTATTGCACCTTTTTCCATGTCATTCTTACACATGGACATTTAAAACTTCCATATCCTTTCTCCCAGAGATATTACAACCATTCTTATGAAAAGTCCCATAGGAATACTCAACACCATGATGCCCTCTTTGTTGAGATTTTATAGTCATATACCTTATATTCACGTGGAAAGTCTCATAGACATATTCATAACTATGTTTCCCTTTTCATATCGAAACAACCAACAAGATAACATCATTTCCTAAGCTACTATAAAGTATGCAACTACCAAGAAATATAATATGGAAAATTTTAATCGTGCTCCAGGCAACCAGACAAATAATCAAGTTTCTCTTCATGCCTCAAATCATTCTTGGTCAACATACCTTTTTATCAAGGGAATCCTTGTTCCAGATTCCCTCTCACTACCACTTAAGCACACGAAGCCCTATTCCTATGGCTACCATCCACCTTTGTATTTTAGTTTGACCCATTTCTCATCTATAAATGTCCCAACAATTTATTTCCTACATACAAAATCAATAATTTCATTAACCATTCTACCTTATTCTCATAAGGTAATATGTACATACTGTCATCAACATATTACTTATGCTGCTATACTCAAATCATCATTAACCATATGATCCATGTCATTACCATATTTTACATCCAATAGCAGACTATATTAATCATATATGCATGTTATACACATTCTCAATCGTTTCCATATGCATTCTGACATATCCTTGTGTCCCAAGTATTTTACCCATGCTTACAGTGCATATGTATTCCAGTCATCTGCCATTTGTATTCACATGGAAACACATGTCCTTAGATTAATAGGTATACACATTCTCTTATTATAGTCATGAGCATCTTAAACTTTCTCACATGCTCACATCTCTTTACCTCTTCCACATGATCTAGCAATAGTCCAAAGGCCTCATTTTTAATTTCTCAACTGGGTTATTCTCCAATAACAATTTTCTTCATTCACTATAGGTCAAACAAAACTTCCCTTACACATTTTCCATCAATCCCCTGATCGTGAGGGATCATACACATATACAGGGTTTAAGCTTTTATTAAAGTAGTAATTATTACTGCTATGGATGCATAAATATTAATACTTTAAGTAATAATAATTTCTACTAATAATTTTCTACAGATTCTTTTATTGCAGACTCATGGATGCATAAATCTATGAGCATCCTTTCACAAGTTTGTTCAAGAAGTATCAACACTTAACCATTTATTTCCACCCACACAGGCTCGTGGACTCATAGATGTACAACTCTATACCTCCTCTTCATAAGTCCATCCGAAAGCTTCAACGCTTAGTCATTCTTCCATCTACACAGATTCGCAGAATCCAGACTCATGAAGGAATAATTATTCCTTTCATAAGTCCACCCAAAAAGTCTCAACACTTAGATTGTTTTTCCATCTGCGCGGTCTCACGGACTCACAAATGCATAATTCTTCCCTTCATAATCCCATCTGAAGAGTCTCAACACTTAGCCTCTTTTCCGTCTATGTGAACTCATGGACTTACAGACATAAAATTTTATACGTCTTCTCCATAAGTCTACCCGAGAAGTATCAACACTTAGATTATTTTGTGAGTTTGTTCGGGTTCGAGGGTTGGCCGACTCGTGAACCCATTCACCTCACCTTTCCAATTCTTAAACTTGACATGGACCCACAAATTTATACCTCGACCAAATACAGGCCTCCACATGGGTTCCTCATACATGTAGGCTCATGACATCAACATAACCTTAGCATGATGTCATCTCTTCTCTCATTAACATCTAAGGGATTCCACGTTGATCAGTAACCAAGATCACATCTCAGATGTACTCCGATCAACATTCCATATACTTCATACTTTTAGTCTAATGTCTAAGAATAAAATGAATGTCTAAGACATATTTCACTCAAGGGATTGTGCTATGGCCCACCAACCAAATACTTTCTGGCATTCACAGGATGACACCTACCAAATTCTGGACACATTGGGGTTCCAGGTTAGCAGGGTACATCATCTTTCCATTACCTCTCTCCCAAATATTGCTTAACACGAGAGCATAATGATCATGAAAGAGGTTAATTATGGGTTATTCCTTGATTAATGGTCCATATTGACTCGGGTACATCCTCTACAGGCATGGAAACCTACTCCAATAAAGGGCCTGGATCTATTCTCTCCATAGATCCAACGGTTGTGATTCCTTCAAGATCAAAACATGGTTTTTTCATCCGATTCATGACTTAAACCGTTCAAGGATATATCTTTGGGCTCTTTCCCTTATGTTCAACTATTAACTCATGATCCTAATTTCCATTCATGGATTTCCCATCCCAACAATGGTTACACACACACACACACACACACACACACACACACACACACACACAGATTTAACACGTAGGAATCATAAAATTAAGTTCATTCCTTTATCTTAGAACACTACAAAATGCTTGTATTCAGTTGTGCAGGGCATGAACCATTCTTACCATATTATCATCACTTAAATGCAAGATCTAGCAATTATAATAAGCATAATCTCTATAAGTAAGTATGTATATGTATGGTGCAAGTACAAGCATTCCATCATGCATTTTAATTCAATTACATGGAGTCTATGAAATACTTATCTATTACAGTTAATAGTCAACCACTTGATTGTGGGTGTTCTCCTTTCCACCCAACCGCAGGCTCATATGCTTTCACTCTTAGAATTCTAACCACCCCCATGCCAAACCATGATATCACTAGGGAATCTCTCTCAGGATCTCAGTAATATTTGAAGGTTACTCTCCTTCACTCTACTCTAGGTAGAGATTTTCCTTACACCCACCTAGCTCAGGCCTCTTCGAGGTTTATTATAGGCCTTCCCAGCATCAAGCTTGTGACCTTCTTAGCTGAGGTCATGTTTTCCAGGTCTTCTATGTTCCATCTCCGAACTCTTCTATGAGTTCTTTGATTCTTCTATTTCACTCACTCGTGCATTCGTTCCCCTGCTATCTTCTTTCTATGGGGAAAATCCCCCTAATATGGATCTAGCGACTAGGTAGAGCCTTGACACCTTAAAAGACAAAAAAGCTTCTATTCTACCCAAATCCAACAAGACCTTATGATAATTAAGGGAAAATAAATAAGATTGAAATGTGTACCTTAATTCCTTACGACTGTTGTCGATCCCTTTCAGTTGTTGTTCGTTCCAATAATGTAGGCCTCCTCCCAAAGCTGGCCTGAAACAATGCTATAGAACAAACTATGACATCATATGAATAACTATCAAACAGTTGTGATTCCTTCAAGATCAAAACATGGTTTTTCCATCCGATTCATGACTTAAACCATTCAAGGATATATCTTTGGGCTCTTTCCCTTATGTTCAACTATTAACTCATGATCCTAATTTCCATTCATGGATTTACCATCCCAACAATGGTTACACACACACACACACACCCATCCCAACAATGGTTACACACACACACACACACACACACACACATTTAACACGTAGGAATCATAAAATTAAGTTCATTCCTTTATCTTAGAACACTACAGAATGCTTGTATTCAGTTGTGCAGGGCATGAACCATTCTTACCATATTATCATCACTTAAATGCAGGATCTTGCAATTATAATAAGCATAATCTCTATAAGTAAGTATGTATATGTATGGTGCAAGTACAAGCATTCCATCATGCATTTTAATTTAATTACATGGAGTCTATGAAATACTTATCTATTACAGTTAATAGTCAACCACTTGATTGTGGGTGTTCTCCTTTCCACCCAACCGCAAGCTCATATGCTTTCACTCTTAGAATTCTAACCACCCCTATGCCAAGCCATGATATCACTAGGGAATCTCTCTCAGGATCTCAGTAATATTTGAAGGTTACTCTCCTTCACTCTACTCTAGGTAGAGATTTTCCTTACACCCGCCTAGCTCAGGCCTCTTCGAGGTTTATTATAGGCCTTCCATCATCAAGCTTGTGACCTTCTTAGCTGAGGTCATGTTTTTCAGGTCTTCTATGCTCCAGCTCCGAACTCTTCTATGAGTTCTTTGATTCTTCTATTTCACGCACTCGTGCATTCGTTCCCCTGCTATCTTTTTTCTATGGTGAAAATCCCCCTAATATGGATCTAGAGACTAGGTAGAGCCTTGGCACCTTAAAAGACAAAAAACTTCTATTCTACCCAAATCCAACAAGACCTTATGATAATTAAGGGAAAATAAATAATATTGAAATGTGTACCTTAATTCCTTACGAATGTTGTCTATCCCTTTCGATTGTTGTTCATTCCAAGATTGTAGGCCTCCTCCCAAAGCTGGCCTGAAACAATGCTACAGAAAAAAATATGACATCATATGAATAACTATCAAAATCATCTAAAGGGTTAGTTATTCATTAAAACATTCATAAACACAAACACATAGACATAAATATATGGGACAAAAAGTTTTCTCTTTTATTAATAAAAAAATTGGAAGTTACAACTTGAATTGTGTTGGCATGACTCAACGAACCTCACTTGGATTCCTCTACTTTGTCTCCAAGTGCACTATTCCCAATAGTATCCTCACCACCGACATGCAAATACAAGGGAAAATCATGGATGGTATAAGGAGGATGGATGGAAGGGAATGTTGAGGATGAAATTTAGAGCAGAATGTAGAAGACTTGGAATACAAGGGAGAAAATTTGGAAGAGTTATCGTGCCTCTTGTTTGATATATGCAAATGACCCCCCTAGGGCCCTATTTATATAAAAAAATGTTGGTCAATTCAATGCCAGAAGGGCTACAGAAGGTAAGATGGTTGCAAAACCTAAGATAGCCCGTAAACTTCACCATAAAGTTTAGATTTTATATTTTTTGACACATTTTAGAGTACACGCATGCTTTAAATTATGCAGCAAGTGCATGTACATTGGATTTTAGGCATGCAAATAGCATATGTATGCACTCTTCCTGTGCATCAGGGTGTGTGTGCCATGCAAAAAAAAAAAAAAATTAGAAGAACTCTAGCAAAAAGGGTTGGTAGATGTATGAATGAGTAGGCCAACATAAAAAATGCATAGTGGAATTTTCAGTTATAACAAATTCCCCCTAATTTGTAAGGTCAAAAGAGGTGTTGTAGGAAAATCTCCCTGCAGACAGGTAGATCTCCTCAAAGAGCTAGACTCTTAACTCTAGGACAGAAAGTGCTTATCATGGTCACTAACTTCCTTTTAGATCTAGGTGGACTAGTGTGTGAGAAGGGAGAAGAGGAGTACCTTTAATCTTCGTTTGTCCCTGCACGCTTCGAGTTGAGCTCCAATCTTTCGCTCCTTGATGAACCCCATGGAAAAACAAAGTACGACCACTTCCTACTCTATCAAGGTTAGCCCTAAATAGATCTATCTACTAAAGAGACAAATTCATGTGAGATTGAACATGAATTATAAAGAAACAGGCCAAGCGTGTCATATGAATGAGAACAATGACAGAAGTAACTTACAGTCATATATGTGAATGCGACAGCTTCGTCAAGTCCCCTTTATCTCAACCCTTGCTCAAAAGATCCACGATCCGGATGACATCATCTTCAATGATTACTTTCCTTCATTTCACTCTGTGTTTCCTATGAGATCATAGGTTTCATGCTTGCAATTCTTCCCCCTTTTCACCATCATAGAGCCTGCTTATATAGGTTAAGAGAAGCTTAACCTCTTGAGTTATCTTTAGAATAAGTTGAGGAATCCCCTCCTTAGATCAGGGATCTCTTGATGGAACCAAGAATTTGAATGCAACTGCCTTCTAAAATTGAGAGATCCTCCCCTTATTCTCCTCAATGGGACAACCACTGCTCAGATTAGACAACGCTCCCTGAAAAGGAGCATCAGGGCGTTATAACACTCCCTAGGAGGCTCAAGGGGAGCGCTAGCACTCTAAGGATGGATAGCACTCCTTTAGAGGGGCAGTTTGTTGTTATAATTCTCTCCAGTACCTTGTGGAGGAGTTCTAGTGCTCCTAAGGGTGCCATAGGGGAGCGCTCTTCCTCTAAACCCTAGTTTAAGAGCTCTTTTCAGGTGGCAAGAGATGCTTGACTTCAGTTGATGATCCCTCTTACTTCAAATCATATGTATGAGCTATTATAAGTGCCTCAATGTTGTCATAATGGAATTAGGCTTTGTTTGACGTTTATGACGCTTGTGAACAACATGCGACACTTGCGACAGTTGTAAGGAACATGCGACACTTATAAAATTGATTAACATTGATGTGTAACAGATTGCCCCCCAAAGCATGAAGTTAGAAGATGAGAACTGATAACTGAAATACTTTGTAGACTTTCAAGCAAGGGTATAGACTCAGAGAACCTGACAGAAGCTTCACACAAACATCCAAAAAATATTATGACATGTTTCAAAACCCAAGGCGGGCATACCTATGCTTGGGTGATCAAGACTTGCAAGATATGGCCACCATAGAATACACTACGGATCCATAATTGTATTGATGAAAAGGTATAGCCACCGAGGATACAACGTGGATCTATACTCTGATGACCTGGACTGATCGTAGCCATGAAGAATACACAATGGATCTACGAGATGACAAGACATAGCCACGACCAATACAAAGTGGAACTATGTAACAGTGTATGCATCATTTGTCCAAGAGAAACTCCTTCACAACCTGGGAAAAGTATATATCAAAGTGATCACTCAACCCGGGGTCTTCTTACCAATCCCAATGTGGTATGAATCTAACCATGTGAATAGATGTCCTGATGTCGAACATGGCAGAAACCACTTGATTACCAGTCAATGGTGTAAACCGTTAACAAGTGCGAGGGAGATCACCATTAATGTCAATGATTCCCAAGGTACCTTAATACATTCCAATGAATGTGAATGAATGATCTAGATTCGAACATCCATTGAATCATCCGATCAGAGGTCAATGATGTAAACGCACTGTCGAACGTGAGGAGGCCTGCCATTGAGGCATGCAGGTCCCAAAGTACTAATTAGTTTCTAAGTCTGATCCCTGGATAATGTGTTGAAATCGACATGAATAGACTCGTTGAAGGAGGGCCTTGATGTATCCCCCATAAACGACACAAAACAGACATAGAGATGTAATTGGTAGATCAAATGGACTGACATGGGTATTGAGACAAGATATTTGGGATGGATGACTCTAGAGGTGGATACTTCCCTTGAACACTGAGGCACAATAGTAGAACATGACATGGACCAAAACTGTGCAGTGGATGTTGTGACTTGCGTCGAGTGACCCAAAGGAGTGAAAGAAACTCAAAGGATTGGCTCAATGCAGAGGTTCATCGGATTATGATGCATGCAAGTGACAAAGTGTCGTGTTCAAGGGCGACTCTAAGAATTGCTTGGTAATGTTCTCAAGAGACTGCTTGGCTTTCTTCTTTCAAATTCCCCCCCATCCAGATAGATGAGTACCTCTTTTTGATTTAATGAGCTCGAGGAGGGTAACACATGCTCGATATAACTCACCTTCGGTAAGTTCCTCTTCCTATATTTAACGAACCGGAAGAAGTAAGGGTTCGGTCCCGTATGGGCCTGTCGATGTTTGTTTTAATGAGTCCAAAGACAGAAAACTCAAAGGTTTTTCAAGATTATAGAGTTTGGAAAAACACTTAAAAGAGAACTCTCTCAGTTCCTTTTTCATATGGTAGTCTAACGAGACCGAAAAAGAGATAAACTATTGCTCGAAAGATGCCCTTTCGAACCTTTTAATGAGTGTGAAAGGAAGCAATGCCACTCGACAATATTTTCATATTTAGAGAATCTGAAAAGAGTTTAAAGATGACTCTAGGGGGGTTCCTTTTTCATGTGTCCATGCGGGTCTGAAAAAGAGATAAAAGTCTACCTGGTGCGTTCTCATATTTTTGAGCTTGAGAACGAACTAAGACTATGCTCATGAGTGCGACAAGGTAAATAATCGATCAAAACTGCTAGGAAACCTGCGATGTCAAAACTACAATCCAGAGGTTTAATGAAGCCAATATATTGTTAGAGAAACCCATAAATGACTATACCTTATAAAAAATGGAAATTTATAAATAGTAATACAATGAAAATTCCATTTACCATTTCATTTTGCATAAGGATTTGTAGCAGTGGAGATTCTCACTTTGGGAGGTGGATCTTGTTTCGTTCGATACCGGAGCTACGGTTGACTGTTTTTCTTGCCATTTGGACCAGGTAGGTCTTCATCTTCCCTTGTTTCAATCACATGGTTTAATATTCATTTTTATAGCAATATTTAATTTAAAAAATGAAGCCCTAAGTCACCCCAAAAAGATCAAATCAGCCTCCATTAAAAATGATGGGAATTAGACATTATTTGTGCAAAAATGAGTTAAAAAGATGATAGGAAGGATGCCAACGTCTTAATACCTAAGTGGATGGGTCGTTTTTTTCAAAGAAACCATAAGAAATTCTCACCTATGCCCACGCAGCCATAATGAAATCGTTTTCATTTGAAAAACGTTTTAATGTTGTGTGATGGTTGTTAAATGGCAAAGAGAGGGTGTAATGGTTATAAAAGAGGGTGTGGTCTTTTTAAACAATGTGGGCATTAGATTTCATGTTTTAAATTGTTTTACGAAATTGCCAAAAATTACCGAAATATTGAAATAATGAAATTCTTTATTTTTGTTTTGTAAGTGATTTCGGTAACATGAGATGGATGACTTAGTTTCCTTGCGGAGTCTTCACACGCAAGCCGCATTGAGATCTTGTGGCTTACTGAAATTCTTCAAATTGCAAAAAATGAAGAAGGGGATTTTATTGCTTGAGCACATGATCGCCTTATGGGATGTTGTAGAGAAAGGATTCTGGATCGGTTCACAGCTTCTAACCATTGAGTTGGAAGACGTGTATTTCTTCACTGGCCTCTCGAAAAGAGGGGTTCCCATATCTTTTTTCGGGCAGAGGGCGCTACTTGAGCAAGTGGGCATGTATCTGGCACATCATTGTGTCCCAGGGGCGAGACTGGTAGGGGGTATAATCCCTATCAAGGATATCCAAGAGTTACCCCTTCGGTCCATTTTGTTTGCCATCACGAGTGTGACGGACAGTACTAGCGCACATCTGGCATCAAGATCATATGTGGCTTATGGCGTGTAGTGTTTGGAACCAACATTGTTCAACTGGAGTGTAGGGTTCCTTCAGAACGTGAAGGAACAGGTTTCGCGGTGTAGGATGAGATAGAAACAGTTCGGATACGGCTCTTTTCTGGTCTCGTTTTTCTTAGAGCTCATCCCCCAGATACAGCCTCAGATAGCACTAGCAGTGCGACCAATGGAAGAACCACGGATGGAGAGGTGGACTAGTCTGTCTCTGAGGCTAGTAGCAGAGTCAGAGTTCCATTTCACCAGTGACTTCTTTGCTTGGTTGAGACGACAGTATCTCTGGATAAAATATTTCCCGTATGATGAGGTGGATTTTCACAGGAGCATGGATTTGATTCTACCCGTGGGGGAAGAGTGGGATGCATCAGGTAAGAGACTGAGTGACACCTCGTCTAGTTTTGTTTTTTTAAGTTTTTTAATGTATATATATATATATATATTGGGTATGTAGAAGATTTTTTAAAAGATGTATTATTTTCAACATGTAGACAAGGGGGCAGTACGCCCAGCTAAGATACCGATACCAGGACGTTGTGGGGGTGCTCCGGTTGTAGCATATCTAGGAGCACCAGTGATAGGTCTCCGGGAGTTTGAAAGAAACCTTCAAGGCCTCACGATGGGCATTCCTCCTTTACGGAGGGGAGAAGTGCCTTTACATCTATAGAGGCATACTATAGGAGTGCCAGAGAATGTCAATTCTCTATTGATATGCGTAGTGCATGCAATAATATATTATTCTCAGCACAATGTAGTGTAGAGAGATTAGAATCTCTCTGGCGATTGTATTTTTTGTATGACTTGTCAGGCGATGTTGTATGGGTGTAAAGACCCAACATTTTTCTCTTCTACATACTTTTTTGATGTAANGTCATTCTATGTATATATATACAGTTCCGATTTTTTACAGTGCCAAATGATTTGTACATGATGATGTCTGTGATGTGTTTTAATTTACATGTGATGTACAATTTTGATTTCTTTTATGAAATCTTATATGTGGGCGAGATACCGATCCATGATGTAATTAGCTAACGAATCCAAAACACTATTGAGTTCTCTTGGAATGTGTCTATATTCAATGTAATCAAACGTTCATTCAAGGCGGCGAACTTGTAGGTGGAGACGTAGAAGGATAGGATTACGAATAGCATAGATACGATTTAGTTTATAGACCACGAGTTGGGAGTCTAAGTAGACAATGATACGAGAGATAACTAGAGAGGAGGCTTGGGTTAAGAGTTTGATGACAACATGGTATTCTGCCATGTTATTAGTTTCTGGTCCTAAGCAAATACCTCCTGAACTCACCACCTCGTCAAATTGGTAAATGACCCATGCTACCGAAGCAATGTTTCGGGTGTGTTGACTAGCACCATCTGCAAACCCAACAAAGATAGGAAAGAAAGACGTCATCTGCGCATGAAAAACACAAGGCACAGTTATGGATGGTAAAGGTTAAGACTCGAGCACACGAAAGAAAAAGACACACCAAACTAAAATACAATAATGTACAAAGTACACATGCTAGGTGATCTAGGCATAGTACTTTTTAAGGTAAAGCCCATTCCGTGGCTCTCCCAGGGAGGTTCCATCATAATCGACTAACTCATAGGCACCTCTGTGTAGAACACGTTTCACGTTGTAAGGGCCATGCCACAGAGGTTCTAACTTACCTGTCCCTAGTTTGTCGTGAGCTTGGTCATAGATGAGGACTAAGTCTCCTTCTGCAAAAGTCCGAGGATGGATGGATTTGTCGTATTGATTTTTTATACGTTTCTGATGTGCCTCGTTAATGAGAGTGGCATCATGACGTGTTTCATCCAGTTTGGTCAGATATAAGAAACGTTCTTCTTCGGCAGAAGTATGGGGTAGGATTTCTACTTTAAGTTTTAGAGATGGAATCTCACACTCGATTGGTAAAACGGCTTCAATGCCATACACTAACTGGAAAGGAGTGAACCCAGTTGCAGTTTTCATGGAAGTGCGATAAGCCCAGAGAGCGGAGAAAAGTTGTAGATGCCAGGATGTCTTATTTTCCCCTACCATGCATTGAATCATAGTTTTGAGGGACCTTGTTGATAGCTTCAACTTGTCCGTTAGCTTGAGGATAGTATGGGGATGATTTTTCGTGGAGAAAACCCAACTTGACATAAAATTCACTCATCATCTGGTTCTTAAAGTGTGCACCGTGATCAGTGACAATGGCGCGTGGTACACCAAAATGAGTTATAATGTGGTTAAAGAGAAACAGAGCTACGGTACAACCATCGTTTAGAAAGGTAGGCATAGCCTCAGCCCATTTGGTAAAGTAGTCGATGACGACGATTATATGACCGTGCCCCTCGGCTGAGGTAGGCTTACATTGCATAAATTTGATACCCCATTTGGAAAAGGGGCCAATGGTGATAATGGGGTGCAGCGTAGTAGGGTGGGTTCGTGCCTTGTTGTTAAAAAATTGGCAGGGTGGGCATTTTTTGACTGCCTCAATATAATCTTTGAAAATCGAGGGCCAAAAATAGTTGGCACGTAGGATTTTTTGGGCTGTGGCCATACCAGAAAGGTGACCGCCACAGGTGCCAAGGTGACAATCATTCAGAATGCATTCAACTTTTTCATGAATCAAACATCGTCGAAGGATAGTATCAATACCACGGTGATACAAGGTGTCACCGACGATAAGATAACGACGAGAATGGTGGCGAATACATCGAAGCTCTTCGCGGGAAATGTTAGGCTGAAAGCGTTGGGTTTGGAGGTAAAGGAGAATGTCTCCGTACCAAGGATCAGAGGTGCTGATGAGGAAAAGAGTTTCGTCAGGGAGAGAATCTCTGGGTTTGATATCTTCATCAACATGGGGGAGATCGCAGATGAGCTCCGCAAACACCAGGGATTTTTTGGCTTTGGACTTCGCAAATTTGAGATCGAATTCCTGAAGGATGATGATCCATTTAGAGTATTTGCCCCTAAGCACTTGACGTGCCAATATATGATACATGGGGTTTGATTCCACAATTACAGTGGTGGTGCGTAGTAGGATGTAATGGCGAAATCTCTGGACAACAATGACAGCTGCCAGAGCCAGTTTCTCTACATGTGAATACCAGAGTTCAGGTCCAGATAGACTCTTGCTTAAGTAATAGATCACATCTTCTTCACCGTTGGGGTCCTCTTGAACTAACACCATCGCAATAGTGGAAGTAGAGGTAGCTAAGTAAAGGATATAGTCCTTTGTATAGTTTGGAGGATGCAACAAAGGTGCGTGGGTCAAGGCATGCTTGAGAGAGTCAAACGATCGTTGAGATATGTCATCCCAGATGAAAGGGGTGTTTTTCTGCAACAATCACATGAATCCTTTAGTTATCTCAGCATAGTTACAAACGAAACGGTGAAGGAAGTTTTCTTTGCCTTGCAAACTTTGGAGTTGGGTCAAATTGGTGGGTGGAGGTAAGGCTTGAATAGCCTTAATCTTTAGGGGATCCACCCAAATCCCATCTTTGGAGACAATAAAACCAAGGAGTCGGCTGGATTCGACAACAAAAATACACTTATGTGGGTTCAAGCAGATACGGTAAAATCGACATCGAAGAAAAATAGCTCGTAAGTGATCAATGTGATCTGATTGTTTGGATGAATGGGCAGGTAAGTCATCAAGGTAAGGTTCTTCAATATGCTTGATATCGTGGAAAGCATACGACATGGCCCACTAGAAAGTAGCACCAACATTTTTTATACCAAAAGGGAGTTTCCGGTAGGTGAAATTTCCCCATGGGTAGATAAAGGCAGTCTTATGTTGATCAGTAGGTAAGATATCAATCTGGTTATACCCAGAAAAACCATCCATGAAAGAGAAGATTACGCTCCCGGTGCAATTATCAATGATCTGGTCGATGAAGGGTGTAGGGTAGTTGTCTTTTGGACAAGCCTTATTGAGATCTTGATAGTCAACACAGACACAGATGGTTCCCTGTTTTTTGGCAACCGGAACAAGGTTGGAGACCCATTCTGTCAAAGGGACAGGATAGATAAAGCCAGATTTTAAAAGTTTTTCAACTTTTGCTTTTATGGCTGCGACTTTCTTGGGATGAATTGGGCGGAGTTTCTGTCGAACCGGTTTCGCACCTGGGCAAGTTTTGATTTTGTGCATGACGATCGAAGGGTCGATCCCTGGCATTTCTTTGTAACTCCAAGATAAGACATCACAGAATTCTTTAAACAAAGCAGTGTAAGATACCACTTCTTTGGGTGTGCAATTTGCACCAAGGTTAATTTTTTCCACAATGCCTTCTTTGATCGAAATATCAATAACGATCGTAGTAGAGATATTACCTAGATTCCCCTTAGAAAGAGTATCTTGTGTGAGGATGGGAGCTTGTGGAGAATTAGTAAAATTAGGAGGGAAGACAGAGTGTATGTATTTGTGAATTTATTCCAAGGGTGGAAGAAAGGAGGATCGATGATGGTTTCCATCCCAAGGTACGTCGTCAATACTAAGCATTTCCATTATAGATTCATCGGAAGGAAAATTTTGGGAAATGTAATCGATTGTAGATGATAGGGAATCCAACCATGATGGCATCGAGTAGGCATTAGGTGCCAATAGGTGTGGGTTGTCCGGAGAGGGAGAGGCAGATTGAATAGCAACATATGAGGTCTCGACTGGACTAAGTGGCATGGTGTCACCTAGTACATTGAATTCCATAGGACTAGGTACAATCCAAGGGTCAGATGATTCCAAAGATTGATAAGCCATAGTAAAAATCATATTGACGGTGGAAATATGATGTGTGGTAGGTGGAAGTGGTGTAGGGAAGGTACCCATAAGGCTAGAATATTTCAACAAGCCAACACCAACGCTTTCATACGTAACTGGGTGGTCTCCCAAAAAAGGGATGTTGTTGGTGACGGAGGTGTGAGCGTCGGGTGTACAGAAATTGAGTTGATCGACAGTGAAATTTTTTCCTTGATGGGGGAATTGTACACATCAAAACACCGATGAGGCTACAATGGTCATAGCATAGAACCAACTTCGTCCAAGTAGTAGGTTGTAATCGAGGGGGGAATCGACCACCTTGACATCAACAGTGACAGTTTTTCCGCCCAACTGAACGGCTAAGGATTGCAAAATTCCATGAGGATGAAAACATCAGCCATCGAAAGCGCATAACATCATAGGGGATTTGTTAAGGGCAGGTGATTTTAAGCCCTTCCAACAAGCTAGAGACATGACACAAGTAGAGGCTCCCTCATCCAAGATAGTTCAGTGGATTTGTTGATTGTGAACAACAACATCGATCTGAAAGGCTAGTCGGTGAGAGAGTCAGGGTTGATGATCATCCAGATTAAACGTGAGGTTATTTGATGACTCAGTGTCAAAATCACCAATGACAGCTAAGAGCGTTCTACGTTGGCTGGGACAATGTTGTAGAACTTCCAGAGCAGACATAGCACATGGTGCTTGAGCCAAATCTTCAATGATGTTGTAGTTTTGGGCAGCCCGTGAACTAGGATTAAAGGTAGATTTCTGGATAGTTCTCTTAGGAGGGCGTAATATGGAGTCAAATGAAGGTTTCTCGATCTGAAGCGGTCCAGACGGAGGGCTAGCAGACGGAGGACTAACGGAGGATGGTGATGGATCCGATATGGAACCGTTAATGGTCTTCAGCTTATCAGTTTTAACCGGGGTGTCATATGTCGTAGCGCGAGTGGTCATATTAATCCCATTAAACATGTAAATGTGGGCACTTTTTGTGGCCTCATCATGGGATTGGTTGGAACTGCCCCCTGGATTGGGGTTTTGAGCAACCAAATATTGTTGCTGTGGAAAAGGCTGGGTAAGCACAGCGGGTTGTGAATTTCCCTTGAAAATTTTAGCCACTTCATCGCGATGTGGACAGTCTCAGGTGTAGTGATCATTGCCGCAAATGAGACATGGGAATTTTTGTTTCCGTTGTGGTTGTTTTCCTGTAGCAAGGGCTTGAGGTTGATTTTTTGGTTGTTCATTGTTGTTGTTTTTCTTCAGTTTATTTCTTGCTTTCTTCTTGCCCCTGGGTTGTTGTGGAGGGATCGTTTGGACCGCATTCACCTCAGAGACCTGAGTTTGAGGGGGGGTAGAAGAGGGTGCAGTCGGGCTGGGAGCAGGCGTCAGAGTGGACCGCTGGGTTTTTCCAGTCGACTGGGAAGGAGATTGGGTTTTGACGGAGCCAATGACTCCATCCGCGTGCGATGTGGACGATGGTTTAGATGTATCATTAGTGGCATGGGTAGCATTTGGTATCAACTCGTACAAGGTACCAGATTATGAATAAAACAAATCTAGGTAATGGGCCCGAGCAATAGCCTCTTCCTCAGTGACTACACCACCCATGGCAACATCACGAGCGATCTGGGGTAACAGTGATTTAGTGAACCATTCCGCTAATAATTGGTCAAGAATGACTGCTTTGATTAGCCTTCGTCATCGTCTCCATTCATGAATGTGATCAGAGATGTGTACGGAGGTTTTCTGACGAAGGGAGGTCAATAGTTCGGTACCCATTTCGTATCGGATGGGTAGTTGGAAGTGTGTGAGGAAGGACATGGCAAGAGAGTTGAAATCGTGAAAAGAAGCACGTGGTAGTTCAATGTACCATTTTGCTGCAGAACCCGTAAGTGTTCGTTGGAAAAGATGCAAACATATAGAATCATCCATGAGGGAGTTGGATGAACACCACAAATGGAAAGTCATCACATGGTTGTTTGGGTCTTCTCTGGACTTTCCGTCGAATTTTGGGATGTTAGAAGGAATTTTAGCTGGAATAGCTGGCCAAACTGGAGAATGAAAAATAGGATCATTTGTTAACCAAGACAAGTCTAGAAGGTCCAAAGTTGCTAAGAAAGGTAGTTGTCGATTAACCTGCAGGTAATACTGATGTGGCATAGGAACACCAGTAGGACCATACACTGGGTTATGCAGATAGTTGTAACTAGTGGGTCCTCTTGTATAAGGTTGGTGTTGACTAGGGTACAGAGGATTTGAGGTGTTTTGAGAAACATGTGAGAGCGGAGGATAACCGGATGGGTTTAGAGGATTGTAAGCCAGATTTGGTGTTTGTCCATAAGGAGGATATAGATGGGTCCCTTGAGGGGGGAGAGGTTGTTGTGGAGCTTGAGGATTGTGTCCTCCTGATAACTGTGGCTTCCTAGGAAGAGGGGTATTCCACGGATTGGGTGTGGTAGACACATTTTGTCCGTACGATTGATGGTAGGCTCTGAATTGAGGTTGCCCCCCAGTATGAGGGTGCCCTCCAAATGGAGGTTGTCCCCTAGTGGGAGGATGCCCCCCAGCCTGAGGTAGAGTTCTCGGAATTGAAAAACTAGACGTAAATGACTGGTTGGTGCCGCTTAATGGATTAAGGCCACCAAGACCGATCCCTCCGGGTTGTTGTGTAGGTGTCGAACTACCCGGTATAACTTGGGTAGTAGTGGCAGTGGAATAATTTAGTGCTCTGTACCCAAAGGGGAGTGATGATAAAGGTCTAGGTGTTATGGGTGTGCCAATTGCAGCTTGGCTAACCACCGCATTACCAGCGGGAATAGTCGGCACGTGAGGGACCATTGTAGAATGGGCCGTTTGGAGAGAAAAGGTGGACCTTGGGCCAACGGATGATGTGTTCGGGCTGGTGGACGGTGTGGATGAAAAAGCGGTAGTACCGGTAAAATGGCTTAGGGGTACGGTGTAGGTAACAGATGCGTCAACACCTATTCCTATTCCATAAAGATCCCACACCATACGCGGTGGTCTTCGAACAATGTCGGCAGTCCAAAAAGGATCATCGGCTAGAGGGTTTGAATGGGACCCGGTCGAAATGTCAGAAGGATTGACAACGAAAAATTTACTAGCCGAATTCAGGTGGAGAACACGCCTCTCGTATCCCTCCGGAATGCGGAAAGCTTCCAGAGACTCTGAAACAATTCGAAAATTCTCTAAAGAGGTGGGAACTTCTTCTTGGGAGGTTATAGTGTTGTGAACCTCGCTCTGTTGAGGAGATTCCTCCATAGAATGAGGGGTAAAGGGGAATTCTCTTCCATATTTTCTGGAGGAAGTCCCTGTAGCCTTCGTGAACAGCGTGGAGGGTCGATGTTGGCGAAAAAAATCTATGGCCAACTACCGAAAAGAAGCAACATATGCTAATAGAATATAGGAATCATAACTAAGAAAACATGACCTTCTTTCAATGACCATACTAGTTCGTGATGAAATCCAACGTCGTGTGATCAAGTCAAGAAGGGGCGAGGATATGGTGGAACAGTTACAATGGAGACCTGCTTAACGGACTTATGCCTTGGTGGAAGCTTCCATGTAGTAATTGTGGATTTACCCTCTAAGGAGCCCGAGTGAGTTTGACCAATGTCTTCTCCAGGTATAGTGAGACTTCCCTTCATTGTCACCTTGTGTAAGACCCTAAATATTATGGCCACTAAGGTTACCAATTCGTAGTCATCCCCTGGGCGGGAACAGTCGACAGTCTAGTCCGAATGTACGGGCAGGGTATCTAGCCTGAAACCAAATTAAAAGGCTTCCACTCAACCTTGTGGGTATACCCTTTAAGCGATCCCCATAATACGATCTGACCACTACAATCAGTCAAACCATGGAGGGATAATCTCTGTAGCTTTCCGAGTGCGACCTTGTGCGTAACCCCTGTGTGAGAGGGGGATCCCAGGAAAACTTATACGACAATTGGATTTGACTCTCCCTAGCTCAGGATGCTAATGTTTGTTTTGGAAACTTTGGAGAGTTATGCTCACAACCTAATCCAAAGTACTAGTCCTAGTCCACTGTTGGTGGAGGGTCCTAGAAAAGAAAATGTTCTAGATAGTTTTTTAATTAGCGTTCATTTTATAGTTGTTCTTTACTCAAAAAGGGTGTATGGAAGTGAAATGGGTGGAGTGATGACTCAATCCCAAAAATGCATCAAAGATGATAAGAAGTCATTTATGTTCGATGAATATCTATTTAAGGGAGAGAGAGAGAGTTCTTTTCACTAACAAGCACTGATAAGGAATGCCCTCAAACAATTTTTTTTTTCAATCAAATCCGATGTGGTGCTAAAAACTTTCTGAAAATACCTTCTAATATGTGAAATCAATCATGAATATGTCCTTTTATTTTTTGTATGTGAATAATGATTAATTCGAAACCACACTTTTCCTGCCAATTATCCTTTTGGAAGAAGGAAACTTAGATGAAAACACGCAGGTTTCGTACAAACAATACACCCTCTTGTTGTAATAAAAAACAAGAAGCAAAAGAAAAAATGAAAAAACAAAGAAAAATAAGGAACTTCACACCAAAAGAAATGTTGGAGAACAATGACCTTAACTAAGACCAAAGTGGAGAGATTCGTAGGCTTCTGATGTCCTTCACCAGAGTTTCTCACTCAGTCAAGAAGGAGAGAACAAAAAATGCATTGGTTTCAAAGTCCAAACAACAGAAAAACTCAACAGTAATGAAGAAGGCTACAAAATATAAACAACAAGGTATTTGTTCTTCAAGAAGAAAGATGCCAAAGTTGAATGGGAAGAAGCATTGACTCACAGAGATGCTCAGCCTGTGAAAATACAGAAGCTAAACCCTGGAAAAACAATTATGGAAAGGTTTTTTGGCCAAAATAGGGTTGGCGCTCTATTTCAAAGGGAAAGGAGCATTATAGTGCTCCGTATAAGACAGTTAGGAGCATTGGCGCTCTGTTAACACAGCCACAGGGGCGCCAGGTTCAAAACACTCCTAAAAATGTCAAAGAATCCAAAAATTGCAGTCTAGTCTTGTCAACCAAGCTGAGTGTGATGGGGTAGGGAGTCAATCAGCTCATGAAATCAATCAAAAAGGGGTGAACCAGATCTGAAAACAATGAAGGGGTAAGACAAGTTTTATGAGGAGAAATCAAAACAAAAAGGTTTTGATTTGAGGCTCCCTAGTGGAGTCGCCAGTTTCTGTTGTAGGAAAATCTCCCTGTGGACAGGTAGATCTCCTCAAAGAGATAGACTCTTAACTCTAGGACATAAAGTTCTTATCATGGTCACTGACTTCCTTTTAGATCTAGGTGGACTAGTGTGTGAGAAGGAAGGAGAAGAGGAGTACCTTTAATCACCGTTTGTCCCTGCACGCTCCAAGTTGAGCTTCAATCTTTCGCTCCTCGATGAACCCTATGGAAAAACAAAGTATGACCACTTCCTACTCTATCAAGGTTAGACCTAAATAGATCTATCTACTAAAGAGACAAATTCATGTGAGATTGAACACGAATTAGAAAGAAACAAGCCAAGCGTGTCATATTAACGAGAAAAATGACAGAAGTAACTTACAGTCGTAGATGTGAATGCGATAGCTTCGTCAAGTCCCCTTTGTCTCAACCCTTGCTCAAAAGATCCATGATCTAGACGACAGCAAATTCAATGATTACTTTCTTTCAGTTCATTCTGTGTTTCCTATGAGATCATAGGTTTCATGCTTGCAATTCTTCCCCCTTTTCACCATCATAGAGCCTGTTTATATAGGTTAAGAGAAGATTAACCTCTTGAGTTATCTTTAGAATAAGTTGAGGAATCCCCTCCTTAGATCAGTGATCTCTTGATGGAACCAAGAATTCAAATGAAACTGCCTTCTAAACTTGAGAGATCCTCCCATTATTCTCCTCAACGGGCCAACCACTGCCTAGATTAGACAGCGCTCCCTGAAAAGGAGCATCAGGGCATTATAATGCTCCCTAGGAGGCTCAAGGGGAGTGCCAGTGCTCTAAGAATGGATATCTCTCCTTTAGAGGGCTAGTTTGTTTTTATAATGCTCCCCAGTACCTTGTGGAGGAGCGCTAACGCTCCTAAGGGTGCCATAGGGGAGCGCTCTTCCTCTAAACCCTAGTTTAAGAGCTCTTTTCAGGTGGCAAGAGATGTTTGACTTCAGTTGATCATCCCTCTTCCTTCAAATCAGATGTATGAGGTATTCTAAGTTCCTCCTTAGTGTCATCATCATGGCAGTAGGCTTTGTTTGACGTTTACGACACTTGTGAACAACATGCGACACTTGCGACAGTTGTAAGGAACATGCGACACTTATAAAATTGAGTAATATTGATGTGTAACAAGAGGAACTGATGGTAGAAATACATTACAACATATTTAATAAAATGGGAAAGCACTGGAGTTGAGTAAAACCAAGTGAGTATCTGTGAGTGCATCATCTGCAATAAGATAATAATAATCATTGAGGCAGGCATTCCCATGGTCGAGACAAGCTAAGCATGGTTGCCAATCATTTACACTGCATACACATGTCATGTATATAGTAATCATGGATACATGAGAAATTTGTATTCCTATATAAAGTGTATCCTCGAACAATACACAATGTATCTACATCTCAAAATCATCATAAGATATACAATGTCATAGCAATGTTCAGGAGGCATTAATGCTTGTAGTTGGAGATGATAACTTCATAACTCAAGCAATAGCTTCAAGATCTTAAAACCTTAGGTAGGAGTATACTAGGAGTATAAGATTCACTACTCTGAGGTCTTCGACACGATGTCGTGGAAATACTGGAGGACCTTGAACATCAAGCACCAAAATTCATTGATTCTGGATGTGAACTTGACAAGAGTCTCAAGATGGCTGACTCATGAAGGTCAAGAGACTTATCGTAGAATGGTTGACTCAGGTTGAAAGAATTTCCCTTGGACAAGAGCACGATATATGAAAACACTCGGGAAAAATGTTATTTACATAAGTTTGTGGAATAGGGGGAAACAAAAACTATCCACATCTTTGGAAGAGTAACCAAACAGAGGAGGACACAACTCTATGTAATGAGAACAAATTCCTAAGGCCATAACAGATCCCAATGCTTGCAGAAAAAATGGAAGGATGTGTTATGTCCAAGGGTGACTAGATTGTTGTGAACAAAAGAGAATGTTTCCCCATCCCCTCTTCTTGGAATATTTGATTTTTTTGTCTTTTTCATGTATTTAACAATCTTGAAGAAGAAACAAAGAATGCTACGTTACAAAGGAGGAACGAGTGTCATGGGCAAGAAAAATGGTTCCAAGTGCATGGAACATACTGATGCTTAGTGCAAGGAGACATGTGGAGGATAAGGACACTCGGGAAAATTCCTTTGTGGGTCAAGGTATCACATCACAGGGGAAAAAATGTTGTAAGGCCTGCACCTAAGGAATTCTCTAAATGTTTAGCAACAACAAAATGGAGCCGACATTAGGCCAAATATGAAAGAGTGAGACACACAATGCAATTTGCAGATTGACACAATGAGCCTCCTTCAATGTAAAGTTTTAAGAGCATAGAGAAGGTAAGCTCGATGATTTTTCACTTTTAGAGAGTTTAAAAAAACAGTAAAAGAAGACTCTAGAGTGATATTTTTTGTAATTTTAGTCTCTAGTGTTGAAATTACTAAGACAACTAAGAGGGGGGGGTGAATCAGTTGTTACTGTGCTTAAACAATATTAAGTCTATTAAACCAATTTTAATATTTCTCCAAGTGATCATCAATATTATACAACATATGGACAACATAAATAATGAGCATCAATCACGCATAAGATATACATAGATATAGATTTTCATGAGGAAACCCATAAAGGGAGAAAACATCTTCTTCTTCGAAATGATAGGTAGTCTTTTAAGTTTTGTACATCATCTATAATTGAGCACCAACTCAATGTGAGGTTACTACCTCTGTTTTACAAGCACTGACTTGCTTGAGAGCACCAACTCTCTATTTTCTCTAGAACCCACTAGAAGGAAGAAACAACTCCCTAAATGTTCCAACACCAACTGGACTTATACAAGCACCAACTTGTATACATAAAACTTTGTGTTTTCCCGAGCACCACCCTGCCACCTTGATTTTCTAGCGACAACTAGATGAAAGCTTCAACTTCCAGTATTCAAGCACCAACTTGAACAAAAGAGGACTAAAGTCGTCCCTAACACCACCCTACCTCCCTGATTATGAATAAATGATAGAAAAACAAACAATACAGGTGTCTCAATTCTTACCCCCTTCTTCTCTGTTCTGCAACTCTTCTCTGCTTCAAAAAAATGTTCTGCAATTCTACTCTACTTCATTCTCTTCTGCTATTATGTTCTTGCATCTATCTGTTCAATAACTATTACTCATATATGAGTTTTATATCATGTTCTGCATACTGTAATTTTACTCTTCATACAGTTCATCTCATTTTTTCGGTTGGAACAACCAACCTTACACAGTTCCTTCATTTGTCTTTTTATCCACACAAACCTCTACAGTTACAACTCGAATATACCCTGGAAAAATGACTCAACAACTGAATCGACAACCATCCATGAATCACGATTCCGTTCAACTAACTGAATCATAACTAATCAGTTAATCTCGAAGAGAAACAATAACCCTTCGATCCTATTCTTGATTAACCTGCACCGTTTGATTACAAATGATGGGCCTTGTGCTTACTCTATATGCCCACTGGATGTGACCACGAGCCTAATCAAAATTCCTTTCGCATTTCACATTTTGGAAATCATGTGGTGAAGAATATCGACTCTTCATGTCGCGATCACCAAAAAAGATCTTAGCTCCACTAGCTCCTTCCCCTCACGTGACCACCGATGGTGACCATAGCCTACACCAAAAATGTGTTTCGCATTTCACATTTCGACACTCCTGTGGTGAAGATTCTCCACTCTTCATGTTGTGATCGTCGAAAAGCATCTTAGTTTGGTGCTAGATCCTCCCTCTCACATGACCACCGGCGGTGACCACAACCTATACCAAAAGGTATTTTCGCATTTTGGATTTCAGCAATCCTATGGTGAATGTCTTTGAATCCTCCAAGTCCCGGTATCCAAAAATTCGAAATGGAGCTAGATCAATGGTCCACAATACACGGTGATCAGACGGCTCACCTATACCAAAAGGCGTTTTCACATTTCAGATTTCGGAAATCCTGTGGTGAATGTCTTTGACTCCTCCAACTCTTGGTATCCAAAACTTCGAAATGGGGCCAGATCAAAGATCCACAATTCGCGGTGATCGGATGGATCCTGAAATAAGGACTCCTGTAGTGACGTCATTCTTGCGTCACTCAATGATGTGTCAAGAGTTGAGTGGCTGCCACATGTCACTCAGAATTATGATTTATAGTGGCCTGAAAGGCCGATTCAATTTAACACTTTTCCTTATTTTCTCGTGCCACGTGTCCTTGCTGACGTAAGTTGCCATCTGTCCTTGTTGACATGGTATTTCATGATCTACCTCCTAGATCTGATGGCCCAAATTTGTCTTCGATCCAATGACTGAGATTATATCATGATTTCAAATATCGCAAGTTTGAGAGGTTAGGAGCCTCCTTCCTTTGACCTTTTAGTCAGCGAAAAAACAATCACTTGCCATGTGTCCTTCTTGAAGATGGATGGTCCTCCTTCTTTCGGGATTTTGTAGGCCTGCTTCATCTTACACATAAATATCATGCTCCTTCTTATGGATCCAACGACGGACGGTCTTCTAGCCCTGATCTGATGCTTGAGATCTATTCTATTCTACTGCATGCTACTCCTATTTGAATTCAGATCAGACGGTCATCGAGGATTCTAAATGAGATCCAATGATCATTGTTTCTCTTCACAGTTGATCTTTCCATTTCCATGTTGATCTTTCCATTTCCATGACATCATCGCTCTGTTGATTGTGCTGATATTTTCCATCAATGACAAACACACACACTCTGCCCCTATCTGAAAACATGCCAACAATCTCCCCCTTTGGCATTGATGGAAACCCCTTGAAAAACATCTAACTTTACCACTGTAGCATCCTTGAAATTACCACACTTTATCCCCCTTTGACATCAATTTCAAAGAAGAAACAGGCTCCCCCTAATTTGTTGTAGTATTTTTCGGAGGTATCAGATATTCAACCAACTCAATCTCCCCCTGAGAAGATGGACCCTCTTAGTTTGATAGTGAGATCACGCCCAACGTTTGGTGAAGATATCCAAAAGGTGTCGATGCTAATGGTTTAGTAAATATATCAACTATCTATTTTGTGGAAGGAATATAATTCACCTAAACAATTCTGTTTGTAATCTGTTCTCTGAGAAAATGGTATTTTATTGGTATGTGCTTAGATTTTGAATGAAGTACAGGATTCTTAGAGAGACTGATGGCACTAGTGTTATCACAGTGAAGTGGAATGGGATCATTATAAGTTACCTTCAAATTTGCAAGAGTTTGTATCATCCATAAAATTTGTGTGCAGCAAGTAGTAGCAACAATGTATTCTGCCTCTGTAGTTGATAATGAAATTGATCCTTGCTTTTTACTAAGCCATGCTACTAATGAGTCACCCAGGAAGAATGCTCCTCCATTGGTGCTTTTTCTCTCATCAACACAGTTTGCCCAATCAACATCTGAATAAGTAGTTAACTGAAAGTTCTGTTTTCTGGGATACCACAGACTGTAATTCATTGTTCCCTTCAAGTGCTTGAATATCCTTGTTACCACTACTAGATGACTTTGTTTAGGAGCAGACTGATAGCGACCTACCATTCCAACAACTTGCATTATATCAAGATGAGATGTTGTGATGTATAGAAGACTACCTATCATTGATCGATATGTTCTTTGATCAACATCAGGTGAAATATCATCTTTACTGAGCTTGTAACCAACCACCATGGGTGTACTAACAGGAGAAGAATCTTCCATCTGAAATTTTTTCAACGTCTCTTTCAAATATTTTTCTTGTGAGATAAATATTCTTGCAGAACTCTGTTTAACTTGTAATCCAAGAAATTATGATAGTTCTCCTATCATGGACATCTCAAACTCTGTTTGCATAGAGTTAGCAAACCAATGTACATAGGATTCATTAGTACAGCCAACAATAATATCATCTACATAAACCAAAGCAACTAGTAAATTATCACCTTCAGAATTAATGTAGAGATTGTTGTCAACAATACCTTTCTTGAATCCTTTGTCTTGTAAGAATTTGTCCAATATATAATACCAAGCTCATGGTGCTTGTTTCAGTCCATATAGAGCCTTCTTAAGCTTGTAGACATAGTTAGGATTATATGTCAATGAGAATCCTTCAGGTTTCTCCATATATACTTCTTCCTCTAGATCTCCATTAAGAAATGCTGACTTAACATCCATCTGATACAATTTAAAGTTGTTATGACATGAATATGCAAGAAAAATTCTGATGGCTTCCAATCTTGCCACTGGTGCAAAAGTTTCATCAAAATCTTGACCTTCAACTTGTGCATACCCTTTACAGACCAATCTGGCTTTATTTCTAACAACTTGTCCTTTTTCATTCATTTTATTTTTGAACACCCATTTGGAACCTATTACATTCTTGTCTTCCAGACTAGGAACAAGCTCCCAAGTATTATTCTTCTCAATCTAATCAAGATCTTCATTCATAGCTCTAATCCAATCATCATGCTGGTTGGCTTCATAAAAAAATTTAGGTTCATTCATAGATAAAAAAGAAACATGAGATTGTTTTGAGTCTTTAATCAATTTCCTTCTTGTCTGAACTCCTTTATTTATATCTCCAATTATCTGATTTTCAGGATGATTCTTTCAAACAATTCTGAGAGGTGATTTTGCTTCTTTCTATTGATTTGTGTCATTCAGAGTATTAGTTTCTTCATTTGATTTAGATTCTTCTCTTTCTGATCCTTGGACCTGTTCATCTTCGCTTGCAATTATATATTTTTTGCTTGGTTCAAAACTTCTTACATTTTGTACCGGGATTTCTTCATCAACTTTTATGTCGATACTATCAAACAATTTATGCAGCCTCTTATTGTAGCATCTGTAACCTTTACTGTTTGTAGCATAACCTAGGAATATACGTTCATCAGCCCTGTCATCATATTTGCCAATATTTTCATCATTATTCTTGATATAACATTTAATCCCAAAGACTTTAAAATGCTTGATTGAAGCAGGTCTTCCAAACCATAGTTTATAAGGAGTCTTGTCACTATGTGGGTTGAGATGAGCTTTGTTAAGAATGTGAATAGTTGTATGGATTTCTTCCACCTAGTATGTCTGAGGTATATTCCTTTCATTCATCATTGATCTTTCCATTTGATGTACTGATCTATTCTGCCTCTCAACAACTCCATTTTGCTGTGGAGTCCTTGGGATTGTGTACTCTCTTTTGATCCTATGTTTATCACATAACTCTTTGAAGTTCCATGAGCTAAAATCTCCTCCTCTATTAGACCTTATTGCCTTCAATCTTTTTCCTGTTTGATTCTCAGTCAGAGCCTTAAACACTTTGAATTTTTCAAATGCTTCAGATTTTTCTTTCAAAAAGGCAACCCATGTTAGTCTAGAATAATCATCAATAATCAACATAAAATAGTTTTATTTTCATGTACCTTCTTTACTTGATGGTCCACATAAATCCATATGTACTAACTGAAGAGGTTTTTATGTTGAAGGAAAGTTTTTATATTTGAACTGTGTCAGAGTAAGCTTTCCTATCTGGCATGGTTTACAAACAAAATCATATGGCTTTGATATCTTTGGAATATATTTTACTACCCCACTAATTCTAAGCTTCATTATATGATCAAAATTTAAGTGTCCAAGTCTCTTATGCCATAGCCAACTTTCATCATACTTGCTTAAGTGGCATTCTTCTTTTTCTTCTTTTAACACATAAACATTGTTTTATGTTCTTATCCCTTTTGCAACCAACTGTCTTGAATTCACAGGCTTTATTTTATAATCTTTAGAAGTAAAAACCACTTCACTTCCTCGGTCATAGACTTGAATGGCACTAAGAAGATTATTTTTCAGACCATCTACAAATAACACATCTTGAGATTTTCCTTTTCCATTACTCAGACTTACCATTCCTTTACCTTTTATTTTTCTTGGTGCATCATTTCCAAAAGTTACATTTCCTGATTTGTTTTCACTTAGAGTTAGAAACTTACTTTTGTCTCCAGTCATATGTTTGGAACATCCACTGTCAAGATACCATGAATTCTTTTGTCTTTGGGCTGATAACACTAGTCCACACTTGTCATCTTCTTTCTTCTTCCAAACCTTGAAAATTTTAGCAGTGGACTTCAACTCTAGATTATAATTCCTTAAGCAAAAATCTATGGCTTTATGTCCATAGTTATGTCAGACATAACATTCTGGTTCACTGAATAATAGATTGTAACGATTGTTATTCTCATAACTATTGTTATGTTTGTTTCTTGGCTGTTTTAATCTTTGTTGTGGTAGATAATTATTCCTTGAATAACTTGTTTGCTCATATCTACATCTTAAAGAACAAGTTATAGCTTTGTGACCAAAGTTAGAACAGAAAAAACAATATCCATAGAAAAAAAAATTGTACCTGGGAAAAGACTGTCTTCTTTGAGTGGATCAATTTCTTCCATGCTGATAGTTTCTCTGATCAGTTCTGGTACTTTTTCCTTCATTCCTTCTTGGTGGCTAATATTCTTTCTTTGCTTTTGCAAAGTGGTTGTTGTCAATGATTGTAGATTTAACAAACTTGATGGGTTCCGTATTACTTGGATGATCACTACTTGATCCTTCTTCATAGCCCAATACAAATTTCAACTTTGGATTCCTTTGCTAATTTAGAATAGAAGTTAGTTCTTCTGAGGCTTTAGTACTTGACAGGTTTTGGTGATAGAATGCCTTAAACTTCTCCATTTCTTTTCTGGTTTTTACTATGTCTTCTTCTAAGGCTTCACACCTCACTTTCTTCTCTGACAACTATTGTTTCAAAATGTCTTCTATTTTATTTTCCTCTTCTAGGTCGAATTTTAGTAGAGAAAAGTTGTCATCAGGTTTTTTACCATTCATTTTAAATTGCATCAACAACTACTTTTGTTTTCTCTTCTTACATCTGAGTCTGTCAATTTCTTCCAAAGCACTGATTAATTCACCTTCCATATCCACCATAGCTTCTTCATCATCCATTTCATCTCCTGTGTATTCATCATCAAGATCTCCCATAGCCATAAGCATAAAATAATTCACTTTGTCTTCACATGATGAATCGTTATCTATGTCTTCTGAAGAATTGTCATTGTTTGCACATAGACTTGTCTTTTTACTATATTTCTTAAATTTGTACTTATTTTCATCATCGGAATTCTGGTCCCTTTTCTGGTGGGGAAACTTAGATGCAAAGTGACCTATATTACCACAGTTAAAACATTTTCAGAGAAGCTTTCCTTGATATTTTCTTGATCCTTTCTTTAACCTTCTCACAAATTTTGCCTCAATATCATCTAAATCTGAATCAGTATTCTTGTCTTCTTTAAAATATGTTTCTCTAGTAATGCATTTATCCTTGTTGACTTTGATTTCCAGTTAGAGTTCCTAGGAGTTGATAAATGGACAGAGTCTTAAGATCATTTAGTTATTCTATTGCAGATACTTTTGGATTAAATTTATCAAGCAAAGATCTTAAAATATTCTGAACCAAAAATGATTCTTCAATCTTCCCACCAAGACCCTTCATGGCATTCACAAGTTCTTCAACTCTTAAAAAATACTTTCTAACTGTTTCATCTTCATTCATATTTAGTTGTTCAAACTTCAATCTATATGTTTGAATTTTGGCATCTTTCACTTTCTCATTTCCTTCATAACTACTAATAAGTTTATCCCACATAGCTTTAGCAGTTTCAAGATGCATCACCTTTACAAACTCAACTTCAACAAGTCCAGTCAATATAGCATTCATTCCCTTAGCATTAAAGCTAAAGTCTAACTTATGATCCTTGGAAGCTAGCACAACAGGCTTTGTATATCCAGTCTCTAATATGTCCCAAATGTCAGAACCTAAGGCCATTAAGTATGTTCTCATTCAAACCTTCCAGAAGGAAAAATTTGTTCCATCAAACAGAGGAGGCTTAGTGGCTGAAGTCCTTTCTTAAACACAACAAGTCATTAAAGGACTTCAGAGGGGGGGTTAATCAGTTGTTACTGTGCTTAAACAATATTAAGTCTGATAAACCATTTTTAATATTTCTCCAAGTGATCATCAATATTATACAACATATGGACAAAATAAATAATGAGCATCAATCACATAAGATATATGAGAGGGAGCCTTGATTTTCACGGGGAAAACCATAAAGGGAGAAAGCCTCCTTCTTGACAGAGACAGATTTTCACGAGGAAACCCATAAAGGGAGAAAACCTCTTCTTCTTCGAAATGATAGGTAGTCTTTTAAGTTTTGTACATCATCTATAAGTGAGCACCAACTCAATGTGAGGTTACTACCTCTGTTTTACAAGCACTGACTTGTTTGAGAGCACCAACTCTCTGGTTTCTCTAGCACCCAGTAGAAGGAAGCACCAACTCCCTAAATTTTCCAGCACCAACTGGATTTATGCAAGCACCAACTTGTATACATAAAACTTTGTGTTTTCTCGAGCACCACCCTGCCACCCTGATTTTCTAGCTACAACTAGATGAAAGATTCAACTTCCAGTATTCAAGAACCAACTTGAACAACAGAGGACTACAGTCCTCCATAGAACCACCCTACCTCCCTGATTATGAATAAATGATAGAAAAACAAACAATACAGGTGTTTCAATTCTTACCCCCTTCTTCTCTGTTCTGCAACTCTTCTCTGCTTCAAAAAACTATTTTGCAATTCTACTCTACTTCATGCTCTTCTGTTATTATGTTCTTGAATTTGTCTGTTCAACAAGTGTTACTCATCTTTGAGTTTTATCTCATGCTCTGCATACTGTAATTTTACTCTTCATACAGTTCATCTCATTTTTCCAGTTGGAACAACCAACCTTACATAGTTGCTCCATTTGTATTTTTATCCACACAAACTTCCGCAGTTGCAACTCGAATCTACCCTAGAAAAAATGCCTCAAAAACTGAATCGACAACCGTCCATGAATCATGATTCTGTTCAGCTAACTTAATCATAACTAATCAGTTAATCTTGAAGAGAAGCAATAACCCTTTGATCATATTCCTGATTAACCTGCACCGTTGGATTACAAATGATGGGTCTCACACTTACTCCATATGCCCACTGGTTGTGACCACGGGCCTAATCAAAATTCCTTTCGTGTTTCACATTTCGGAAATCATGTGGTGAAGAGTCTTGACTCTTCATGTTGTGATCACCGAAAAAGATCTTAGCTCCGCTAGCTCCTTCCCCTCACGTGACCATCGACGGTGACCAAAGCCTACACCAAAAAGGTGTTTCGCATTTCACATTTCGACAATCTTGTGGGGAAGAGTCTCAACTCTTCATGTTACGATCGATGAAAAGGATCTTAGATTGGTGCTAGCTCATCACTCTCACATGACCACCGGAAGTGACCACAACTTATACCAAAAGGCGTTTTTGCATTTTGGATTTCGCCAATCCTGTGGTGAATGTGTTTGACTCCTCCAACTCCCGGTATCCAAAAATATGAAATGGAGCTAGATCAATGGTCCACAATCCACAGTGATCGGACGACTTGCCTATACCAAAAGGCATTTTCGCATTTCAGATTTCGGAAATCCT
This sequence comes from Picea sitchensis, assembly GCA_010110895.2. Taxonomy (NCBI): domain Eukaryota; kingdom Viridiplantae; phylum Streptophyta; class Pinopsida; order Pinales; family Pinaceae; genus Picea; species Picea sitchensis. Next base: position 216,734 of record SNQJ01S0027818.1, read on the forward strand.
ATGGTGAATGTCTTTGAATCCTCCAACTCTCGGTATCTAAAACTATGAAATGGGGCCAGATCAAAGATCCACAATCCGCGGTGATTGGACGGCTCCCAAAATAAGGACTCCTGGAGTTACATCAATCTTGTGTCACTCAATGACGTGTCAAGAGCTGAGTGGCTGCCATGTGTCACTCAGAATTATGATTTCTAGTGGCCTGAAAGGATGGATCAATTTAACACTTGTGCTTATTTTCTCACGCCATGTGTCCTTGCTGACGTAAGTTGCCACCTGTCCTTGTTGACATGGTCTTTCATGATCTACCTCCTATATCTCACAACCCATATTTTTCTTCGATCCAATGGCTGAGATTATATCATGATTTCACATATTGCAAGTTTGAGAGGTTAAGAGCCTCCTTCCTTTGACCTTTCAGTCAGCAAAAAACAATCGCTCGCCATGTGTCCTTCTTGAAGATGGACAGTCCTCCTGCTTTCGGGATTTTGTAGGCCTGCTTCATCTTGCACATAAAGATCGTGCTCCTTCTTATGGATCCAACGACAGTCGGTCTTTGGGCCCTGATCTGATGCTTGAGATCGGTTCTCTTCTACTTCACACTACTCCTATCTGAATTCAGATCAGACAATCATCGGGGATTCTAAATGAAATCCAATGATCATTGTTTCTCTTCATAGTTGATCTTTCCATTTCCATGACATCATCGCTCTATTGATCGTGATGATATTTGCCATCAATGACAAACATGCATACTCTACGTCTGTCTAAAAACATGCCAACAATATCTCCCTTTGGCATCGATGGCAACCCCTTGAAGAACATCCAACTTTACCACTGTAGCATCCTTGAAATTACCACACTTTCTCCCCCTTTGACATCAATGTCAAAGAAGAAACATGCTCCCCCTAAGTTGTTGCAGTATTCTTCGGAGGTATTAGATATTCAATCAACACAAACTCCCCCTAAGAAGATGGACCCTCTTAGTTTGATAGTGAGATCACGCCCAACTTTTGGTGAAGATATCCAAAAGGTGTTGCTGCTAATGGTTTAGTAAATATATTAACTATCTGTTCTATGGAAGGAATACAATTCATCTGAACAATTATGTTTGTAACCTGTTCTCTAAGAAAATGGTATTTTATTGGTATGTGCTTAGATTTTGAATGAAGTATAGGATTCTTAGAGAGACTGATGGCACTAGTTTTATCATAGTGAATTGGAATGGGTTCATTATAAGTTACTTTCAAATTTGCAAGAGTTTGTATCATCCATAAAATTTATTTGCAGCAAGTAGCAGCAGCAATGTATTCTGCCTCTGCAGTTGATAATGAAATGGATCCTTTCTTTTTACCAAGCCATGCTACTAATGAGTCACCCAGGAAGAATTCTCCTCCACTGGTGCTTTTTCTCTCATCAACACAGTTTGCCCAATCAGCATCTGAATAAGCAGTTAACTGAAAGTTCTGATTTCTGGGATACCACAAACTGTAATTCATTGCGCCCTTCAAGTACTTGAATATCCTTGTTATCACTACTAGATGACTTTGCTTAGGAGCATATTGATAGTGACCTACCATTCCAACAACTTGCATTATATCAGGATGAGATATTGTGATGTACAGAAGACTGCCTATCATTGATCAATATGTTCTTTGATCAACATCGGGTGAAATATCATCTTTACTGAGCTTGTAACCAACCACCATAGGTGTACTAAAAGGAGAATAATCTTCCATCTGAATTTTTTTCAACATCTCTTTCAAATATTTTTCTTGTGAGATAAATATTCCTGAAGAACTCTGTTTAACTTGTGAGCCAAGAAAGTATGATAGTTCTCCTATCATGGACATATCAAACTCTATTTGCATAGAGTTAGCAAACCACTGGACATAGGATTCATTAGTATATCCAACAATAATATCATCTACATAAACCAAAACAACTTGTAAATTATCACCTTCAGACTTAATGTAGAGATTGTTGTCAAAAATCCCTTTCTTGAATCCTTTGTCTTGTAATAATTTTTCTAGTCTATCATACCAAGCTCGGGGTGCTTGTTTCAGTCCATATAGAGCCTTCTTCAGCTTGAAAACATAGTTAGGATTATTTGTCAATGAGAATCCTTCAGGTTGCTCCATATTTACTTCTTCCTCTAGATCTCCATTAAGAAATATTGACTTAACATCCATCTGATACAATTTAAAGTTCTTATGACATGAATATGCAAGAAACATTCTGATGGCTTCCAATCTTGCCATTGGTGCAAAATTTTCGTCAAAATCCTAACCTTCAACTTGTGCATACCCTTTACAGACCAATCTAGCTTTATTTCTAACAACTTGTCCTTTTTCATTCATTTTATTTTTGAACACCCATTTGGAACCTATTACATTCTTGTCTTTAGGTCTAGGAACAAGCTCCAAAGTATTATTCTTCTCAATCTAATCAAGATCTTCATTCATAGCTCTAATCCAATCATCATACTGGCTAGCTTCATAAAAAAAATTAGGTTCAATCATAGATAAAAAAAGAAACATGAGATTGTTCTGAGTCTTTAATCAATTTCCTTCTTGTCTGAACTCCTTTATTTATATCTCCAATTATCTGATTTTCAAGATGATTCTTTCAAACAATTCTGAGAGGTGATTTTTCTTCTTTCTATTGATTTGTGTCAGTTGGAGTATTAGTATCTTCATATGATTCATGTTCTTGTCTTTTTTATCCTTGGACATGTTCATCTTCACTTTAATTTATATCTTTTGTGGTTGGTTCAACACTACTTAGATTTCGTACCGGGATTTCTTCATCAACTTTTATGTCAATACTATCAACCAATTTATGTAGCCTCTTATTGTAGCATCTGTAACCTTTATTGTTTGTAGCATAACCTAGGAATATACCTACATCATCCCTATCATCATATTTTCCAATATTTTCATCATTATTCTTGATATGACATTTACTCCCAAAGACTTTAAAATCCTTGATTGAAGCAGGTCTTCCAAACCATAGTTCATAAGGAGTCTTGTCACTGTGTGGCCTGAGATGAGCTTTGTTAAGAATGTGAACAGTTGTATGGATTGCTTCCACCCAGTATGTCTGAGGTATATTCCTTTCATTCATCATTGATCTTGCCATTTGTTGTATTGATCTATTATGCCTCTCAACAACTGCATTTTTTTGTGGAGTCCTTGGGATTGTGTACTCTCTTTTGATCCCATGTTTATCACATAACTCTTTGAAGTTCCATGAGCTAAAATATTCTCCTCTATCATACCTTACTGCCTTCAATGTTTTTCCTATTTGATTCTCAGTCAGAGCCTTAAACACTTTGAATTTTTCAAATGCTTCAGATTTTTCTTTCAAAAAGGCAACCCATGTTAGTCTAGAATAATCATCAATAATCAACATAAAATAGTTTTATTTTCCTGTACCTTCTTTACTTGATGGTCCACATAAATCCATATTTACTAACTAGAGAGGTTTTTCTGTTGAAGGAAAGTTTTTATATTTGAACTGTGTCTGAGTAAGCTTTCCTATCTGGCATGGTTTACAAACAAAATCATATGGCTTTGATATCTTTGGAAGATCCTTTACTACCCCACTATTTTTGAACTTCATTATATGATCAAAATTTAAGTGTCCAAGTCTCCTATGCCATAGCCAACTTTCATCATACTTTCTTAAGTGGCATTCTTATTTTCTTCTTTTAACACATAAACATTGTTTTCTGTTCTTATCCCTTTTGCAACCAACTGTCTTGAATTCACAGACTTTATTTTACAATCTTTAGAAGTAAAAACCACTTCTCATCCTCGTTCAGAGACTTGAATGACACTAAGAAGATTATGTTTCAGACCATCTACAAATAACACATCTTGAGCTTTTCCTTTTCCATTACTCAGACTTACCATTCCTTTACTTTTTATTTTTCCTAGTGCATTGTTTTCAAAAGTTACATTTCTTGATTTGTTTTCACTTAGAGTTAGAAACTTACTTTTGTCTCCAATCATATGTTTGGAACATCCACTGTCAATATACAAGGGATTCTTTTGTCTTTGGGCTGATAACACTAGTCCACACTTGTCATCTTTTCTTCTTCCAAACCTTGAAATTATCAGCAGTGGACTTCAAATCTAGATTATAATTCCTTAAGCAAAAATCTATGGCTTTATGTCCATAGTTATGACAAACATAACATTTTGATTCATTGACTAACAGATTGTAACGATTGTTATGCTCATAACTGTTGTTATGTTTGTTGCTTGGATGTCTCAATATTTGTTGTGGTAGATAATTATTCCTTGAATAACTTGTTTGTTCATATCTACATCTTAAATAACAAGTTATAGCTTTGTGGCCAAAGTTAGAACAGAAAAAACAATATCCATAGAGAGAAAATTTGTACCTGGGAAAAGACTGTCTTCTTTGAGCGTATCAATTTCTTCCATGCTGATAGTTTCTCTGATCATTTCTGGTACTTTTTCCTTCATTCCTTCTTGGTGGCTGATTTTCTTTCTTTTCTTTTGCATAGTGGTTGTTTTCAATGAATGTAGATTTAACAAAATTGATGGGTTCCATATTACTTGGATGATCACTAGTTGATCCTTCTTCATAGCCCAAGGCAGCTTTCAACTTTGGATTCCTTTGTTGATTTAGAATGGAAGTTAGTTTTTCTAAGGTTTTAATACTTGACAGGTTTTGGTGATACAATGCCTTAAAATTCTCCATTTTTTTTTTGGTTTTTACTATCTCTTCTTCTAAAGCTTTACACCTCGCTTTCCTCTCTGACAACTGTTGTTTCAAAATGTCTTCTATTTTCTTTGCCTCTTCTAACTCCACTTTTAGTAGAGAAAAGTTTTCATCGGGTTTTTTACCATTCATTTTAAACTGCATCAACAAATGTTTTTGTTTTCTCTTCTTACATCTGAGCCTGTCAATTTCTTCCAAAGCACTGATTAATTCACCTTCCATATCCACCACAACTTCTTCATCGTCCATTTCACCTCATGTGTGTTCATCATCAAGATCTCCCATAGCCATAAGCATAAAATCATTCACTTTGTCTTCACATGATGAATCCCTATCTATGTTTTCTGAAGAATTGTCATTGCTTGCACCCAGACTTTTCTTTTTACTATATTTCTTAAATTTGTACTTATTTTCATCATCAGAATTCTGGTCCTTTTTCTGGTGGGGACACTTAGATGCAAAGTGACCTATCTTACCATAGTTAAAATATTTGAATGGAATCTTGCCTTGATATTTTCCTGATCCTTTATTTAACCTTCTCACAAATTTTGCCTCAATATCATCTAAATCTAAAGCAGTATTCTTGTTTTCTTTAAAAGATGCTTCTCTAGTAATGGATTTATCTTTGTTGATTCTGATTTCATATGTAGTTAGAGTTCCTAGGAGTTGATCAATGGACAGAGTCTTAAGATCATTTAGTTCTTCTATTGCAGATACTTTTCGATTAAATTTATCAAGAAGAGATCTTAAAATCTTCTAAACCAAAAATGATTCTTCAATCCTCTCACCAAGACCCTTCATGGCATTCTCAAGTTCTTCAACTCTTAAAAAATACTTCCTAACTGTTTCATCTTCATTCATATTTAGTTGTTCAAACTTCAATCTATACGTTTGAAGTTTGGCATCGTTTACTTTATTATTTCCTTCATAACTGCTAAAACATTTATCCGACATAGCTTTAGCAATTTCAAGATGCATCACCTTTACAAACTCAACTTCAACAAGTCCATTCAAGATAGCATTCATTCCCTTAGCATTAAAGATAAAATCTAACTTATCATCCTTGGAAGCTAGCACAACAGGCTTTGTATATCCAGTCTCTACTACGTCCCAAACGTTAGCACCTAAGGCCATTAAGTATGTTCTCATTCTAACCTTCCAGAAGGAAAAATTTGCTCCATCAAATAGAGGAGGCTTAGTGGCTGAAGTCCCTTCATGATTTGTCATGTTTAATCTTACAGATCTACCTTTGAATAAAAGGAACCAACTCTAATACCAATTATTGAAATTACTAAGACAACTGAGAGGGGGGGTGAATCAGTTGTTACTGTGCTTAAACAATATTAAGTCTATTAAACCATTTTTAATATTTCTCCAAGTGATCATCAATATTATAAAACATATGGACAACATAAATAATGAGCATCAGTCACACATAAGATATACACAAAGACAAATTTTCACGAGGAAACCCATAAAGGGATAAAACCTCTTCTTCTTCGAAATGATAGGCAGTCTTTGAAGTTCTGTACATCATCTATAATTGAACACCAACTCAATGTGAGGTTACTACCTCTATTTTACAAGCACTGACTTGTTTGAGAGCACCAACTCTCTAGTTTCTCTAGAACCCACTAGAAGGAAGCACCAACTCCCTAAATGTTCCAGCATCAATTGGATTTATACAAGCACCAACTTGTAAACATAAAACTTTGTGTTTTCCCGAGCACCACCCTGCCACCTTGATTTTCTAGCTACAACTAGATGAAAGATTCAACTTCCAGTATCCAAGAACCAACTTGAACAATAGAGGACTACAATCCTCCCTAGCACCACCCTACCTCCCTGATTATGGATAAATGATAGAAAAACAAACAATACAGGTGTCTCAATTCTTACCCCCTTATTCTCTATTCTGCAACTCTTCTCTGCTTCAAAAAAATGTTCTGTAATTATGCTCTACTTCATGCTCTTCTACTATTCTGTTCTTGCATCTGTCTGTTCAGCAACTGTTACTCATCTTTGAGTTCTATCTCATGCTTTGCATACTATAATTTTACTCTTCATACAGTTCATCTGATTTTTCTGGTTGGAACAACCAACCTTACACAGTTGCTCCATTTGTCTTTTTATCCACACAAACCTCTGCAGTTGCAACTCGAATCTACCCTAAAAAAAATTCCTCAACAACTGAATCAACAACTGTTCATAAATCATGATTTAGTTCAGCTAATTGAATCATAACTGATCAGTTAATTTTGAAGAGAAATAATAACCCTTAGATCATATTCCTGATTAACCTGCACCGTTGGATTACAAATGATGGGTCTTGTACTTATTCCATATGCCCACTAGTTGTGATCACAGGCCTAATCAAAATTCCTTTCACATTTCACATTTCGGCAATCATGTGGTGAAGAGTCTCGACCCTTCATGTTGCGATTGCTGAAAAAGATCTTAGCTCCACTAGCTCCTTCTCCTCACGTGACCACCGACGATGACCATAGCCTACACCAAAAAGGCGTTTCACTTTTCACATTTCAAAAATCCTGTGGTGAAGACTCTCGACTCTTCATGTTGCGATCATCGAAAAGGAGCTTAGCTTGGTGCTAGCTCCTCCCTCTCACATGACCACAGGCGATGACCACAACCTATACCAAAAGGAATTTTTGCATTTTGGATTTTGGAAATCCTGTGGTGAATGTCTTTGACTCCTCCAACTCCCGGTATCCGAAAATCCGAAATGGAGCTAGATCAACAGTCCACAATCCGCGGTGATCGGATGGGTCGCCTATACCAAAAGGCGTTTTCGCATTTCAGATTTCGGCAATCCTGTGGTGAATGTATTTGACTCCTCCAATTCCTGGTATCTGAAACTCCAAAATGGGGCCAGATCAAAGATCCACAATCTGCTGTGATCAAATGGCTCTCGAAATAAGGACTCCCTGAGTGAAATCATTCTTGCATCATTCAATGATGTGTCAAGAGTTGAGTGGCTTCCATGTGTCACTCAGAATTATGATTTCTAGTGGCCTGAAAGGCCAGATCAATTTAACACTTGTCCTTATTTTCTCATGCCACATGTCCTTGCTGACGTAATTTGCCACCTGTCCTTGCTGACGTGGTCTTTCATGATCTACCTCCTAGATCCTATGGCCCAGATTTGTCTTCGATCCAATGGATGAGATTATATCACGATTTCACATATCGCAAGTTCGAGAGGTTAATAGCCTCCTTCCTTTGACCTTTCAGTTAGTGAAAAAAAATCGCTAGCCATGTGTCCTTCTTGAAGATGGACAGTCCTCCTGCTTTCAGGATTTTGTAGGTCTGCTTCATCTTGCATGTAAATATCATGCTCCTTCTTATGGATCCAATGATGGTCAGTCTTTGGGCCCTGATTTGATGCTTGAGATCTGTTCTCTTCTACTGCACACTACTCCTATCTGAATTCAGACCGGACGGTCATCGGGGATGCTAAATGAGATCCAACAATCATTGTTTCTCTTTAGAATTGATCTTTCCATTTCCATGACAGCATCGTTCTGTTGATCTTGCTGATATTTTCCATCAATGACAACTCTGCCTCTGTCTGAAAACATGCCAACAATCTCCCCCTTTGGTATTGATGGAAACCCCTTGAAGAACATCCAACTTTACCACTGTAGCATCCTTGAAATTACCACACTTTCTCCCCCTTTGAAATCAATGTCAAAGAAGAATCACGCTTCACTTGAGCTGTTGCAGTATTCTTCGGAGGTATCAGATATTCAACCAACACAAACTCCCCCTGAGAATATGGACCCTCTTAGTTTGACAATGAGATCACACCCAACTTTTGGTGAAGATATCCAAAAGGTGTCACTGCTAACGGTTTAGTAAATATATCATCTATCTGTTCCGTGGAAGGAATATAATTCACCTGAACAATTTTGTTTGTAACCTGTTCTCTGAGAAAATGGTATTTTCTTAGTATGTGCCTAGATTTTGAATGAAGTACAGGATTCTTAGAGAGACTGATGGCACTAGTGTTATCATAGTGAAGTGGAATGGGATCATTATAAGTTACCTTCAAATTTGCAAGAGTTTGTATCATCCATAAAATTTGTGTGCAGCAAGTAGCAACAACAATGTATTCTACCTCTGTAGTTGATAATGAAATGGATCCTTGCTTTTTACTAAGCCATGCTACTAATGAGTCACCCAGGAAGAATGCTCCTCCACTGGTTCTTTTTCTCTCATCAACACAGTTTGCCCAATCAACATTTGAATAAGTAGTTAACTGGAAGTTTTGATTTCTGGGATACCACAGACCGTAATTCATTGTGCCCTTCAATTACTTGAATATCCTCGTTACCACTACTAGATGACTTTGTTTAGGAGAAGACTGATAGCGACCTACCATTCCAACAGCTTTCATTATATTAGGATGAGATGTTGTGATGTACATAAGACTACCTATCATTGATCGGCATGTTCTTTGATCAACATCGGATGAAATATCACATTTACTGAGCTTGTAACCAACCACCATAGGTGTACTAATAGGAGAATAATCTTCCATCTGAAATTTTTTCAACATCTCTTTCAAATATTTTTCTTGTGAGATAAATATTCCTACAGAACTCTGTTTAACTTGTAAGCCAAGAAAGTATGATAGTTCTCCTATCATGGACATCTCAAACTCTGTTTTCATAGAGTTAACAAATCACTGGACATAGGATTCATTAGTTTCCACCTGTCCTTGTTGACGTGGTCTTTCATGATCTACCTCCTAGATCTGACAGCCCAGATTTGTCTTTGATACAAGGGTTGAGATTATATTGTGATTTCACATATCGCAAGATTGAGAGGTTAGGAGCCTCCTTCCTTTGGCCTTTCAATCATTGAAAAAAAAATCGCTCGCCATGTGTCCTTCTTGAAGATGGTCAGTCCTCCTGCTTTCGAGATTTGGTAGGCCTACTTCATCTTGCACGTAAATATCGTGCTCCTTCTTATGGATCTAATGACGGTCAGTCTTCAGGCCCTAATCTAATGTCTGAGATCTGTTCTCTTCTACTACGTGCTACTCCGATCTGAATTCAGATTGGATGGTCATCGGAGATTCTAAATGAGATCCCACTATCATTGTTGTTCATCACAGTTGATCTTGCCATTCCCATGACATCATCACTCTGTTTATCATGTTGATCTTTACCATCAATGACAAACACACATACCCTGCCTCTGTCTAAAAACATGCCAACATCAATGGCCCAAAAAAGAATAAAATCATACCAAGGAGAACTCTTTTGGTCACTAGGGCCAGAGTATTGTTTTTTCGTACTTAGTCCAGTCGGTTCGGAAAAGGGTTAAACTTATACCGAAAGTATGTCTCTTCAAAACCATTGTAACAAGTGTTATAGAGACAATATCACTCGACTATCTTTTCAATTTTAAGGAGTCTGAAAAGAATTTAACTATGGACTCCCTCGTCCCTTTTCATAAATTTAGTCCCGTGAGCCCGAAAAAGTATAAAACATAACTTAGGAGAACTCTTCAGGAGAGACGTTTCTCCCAAGGCATACCTTTTTCCTGGGTAATCTATTGGCTGGAAAAAGGGTTAAACTTATGCCAAATAGATGTTCTTTCTAGACCAATTAACGAGTGTGAAAGAAACACGACACTCAACGATCTTTTCTTGTTTAGGGAGTCTGAAAAGGGCTTAAAGAAGACTCCAAGGGGTTTCTTTTTTCATAAATAATCTCTAAGGCCCGAAAAAGTGATAAACCAAAACTAGGGAGAGTGGCTCTTTTTCACTAATTTAGTCCCTCAAGCCCGAAAAAGGGTTAAACTTAAACCTGAGAATACTCTCCTAGCGAACCATAGCTCCTAGGGCGTACCTTTTTCATAAAAATAGACATCCGGATGGAAAAATGGGTAAACTATCACGGGACAGATGTGGCTTCAAATTTCAGTTTGGTGAGCACGAATGGCAACAAGATCACTTGACAAAATTTTCAATTTTAGAGAGTCTGAAAAGAGATTAAAGAAGAATCTAGGGGGATCCTTTTCGTATGTAATCTAAGTGAGGCCGAAAAGGATAAATAATCTCTCACCAAATGTTACTTTCATGGTTTATGTGACCTTGAAAGAAGACAAACTATGCTCTAGGGGAATCCCAATGGTATAGGCCAGAAAAATGATTAAGAAGAAGGATGAGACTTCAACACAAATTCATGGTGGGACTAGACAAGACTCCCATTCCTATGAAGTACTTCAGCATGGGAACCAAATGGAAAACAAGGCTCTAACTAAGATTCCCATGGAAGGAAGGCTCTACCACATAAAGTATGACACACTTATCAACAAGGAAGGTTAGTGTCGCAATTCAATGGGGTCGATCCCAAGGCCCAAATGAATTAGGAAATAGATAATGCAAAAATGCAAGTAGGGAAAAATCTAACCTATATGTCAGTTTCAAGGTCAATACATGTTAGAACGGATCGATACGATGAAAAAATGTCAAAGAAAAATGTCTCCAAGATCCTACATATAAGGCTAATAACACTCATCTAGAAGTTAACAAATCCAATATAGATAGAAACTTTAGAAAATAAGAGGTTCTACTGAATACAAAACTTGAAAACAACAAACCCAGACTATACAATATGGTACAAGGAACTGCAAAACCTTAGGGCTCATGCACGGTACTAGCTCAGGTAGAGTCTGCTGCTAGGCTCTGACCAAGATTCTCTTCAATAGTCAACCTGGAAAGCCTCCCAAAAGGGAAGAAAAAACAAACCATGGTGTAAGTCTTCCCATAGTATACAATCCATAGTCATGGCTTCAAGGATATCCTCATCCGAAGGCAATTTAATATTCGATAAATGACGCGAATGAGGAGGTTCGACAATCCCAAAAGGTAAAGAAAACTGATCATATTCCATATGAAAATGGAGGTTATAGCCAGGACTAGAAAAGTGTATGAGTGAAGAATCACAAGCACAAGGGCTTGAGGATCTACAAACAGTGATATCAGACTCAAAAGGAAACTTAATATCACTCGGACCAAGAGGGGGAAGCAAGGTCTCCCATGCCCCCATTGGATAAAAAAAATGATCAATTGTTGAGACGATGTCTCGAGAAGGAAAACATGATTGCACAGGTTCCTTCTCAAAAGAAATTGAACATCGAGGATAAGATGCCACATATTTACCTGTAGTGGGGTAGAGTCTACACAAATACTAGGAACATATAAAGGGGCAACCTGAACTAACGTCGACTTAGGATGGTGGTTATCATATGCCAGCTAGTCGATAGTGAGAATGATTCCATTGTGAGGGAAATACATCACCTGGAAAATCATACACACCACAATGTTCATAGAATATACATAATCATGCCCGAGAAGCATATTGAAATCTAACGGGCCTTGCACCACTATAATATTGACAAGGAAAATCTTCCCACCTAATGAGATAGGAAACTAAGGAATAATCCCCAAATATTAACTAGGACATGTTTCAAAAGCTAATAGCTCATGCGATGAATACACAAGAACGAGAGAACCCAGAGCTTTCCAAGCCAAGGAGGGTAAAATACTTGCAGAGGCTCCTTCATCTACAATACATAGACAAAAAAAAATTGAATTAACTTCAACCCTTATTTCAAAGGGTGTAGAAGAAGGAATGCAAGGCTCAACAATGCCATTCCAATCAAAGGAAACCATCCTAGAACTTGGAGGGGGTGAGCTCGAAGTGAGAGGAATGCCACCTTGTTCTGAAAGTACTGAACTGGAAATTCTAAAAACATAGTTGATAGACACATCACTCCCCATCATAAAAGTGGGATCAACCAACACTAGTACATTTGGGTCAAATTACGACGACGCATTCGACGCAATTGCCACTTTATATTGTCGGAAGAACGACAAACAACAGACCCCCTCAAACGTCGTTTCACATGACGTCTCTTTTCCGACAACATATATTTCGTCTTTATTGCGATGTCTTGAACGTGGCAAGACCAACGTCTTGAACGTGGCAAGAGAGACATCTGAAATGTGGCAATAGAGACATCTGGAGCGTGGCAAGAGCAAAGTCTTGAACGTGGAAAGAGAGACGTCTAGAACATGGCAAGAGAGACATCTTAAATGTGGTAAGAGAGACATCTATAACATGGAAAGAGCGACGTCTTGAACATGGCAAGAGCGATGTCTTAAACATGGCAAGAGAGACGTTTGGAACATGGCAAGACCAACGTCTTGAAGGTGGCAAGAGAGACTTCTAGAATGTGGGAAGAGAGATGTCAAGAACATGGCAAGAGAGACGTCTTAGATGTAGCAATAGAGACATCTTGAATGTGGCAAGACCGACATCTTGAAGGTGGCAAGAGAGACGTCTAGAACGTGGGAGGAGCGACGTTAAGAGGTATCATCTCCGACGTGGTTTCTATGGGAGCGACACTCCAAGATGTCACAATAGAGACTATCTTGTAGGTGTTTTTAAAAAAAATACAATATCAGTACTAAGAGGGACAGGTACATTAACCTTTGCTAAGATACTAGCCATATCAATATTTAAATCTATATCATTGATCTATATTTAGATTCTATGTTGATAGTTAAAGCAATTCTCAAAAAACAAACAGTGGAGAAAAACCTTTTAAATGGCATCCTTCAACGAATCAGGACTATTGCTGAAAGCTTTGGAGAAACTAATCTCTTCCATATCAAGAGAGATCTCAACCCCCTTGTCGATCTTTGGGCTAAGACGGATTGAGAATAAGAAAAGGTGAATCTGAAACAAATGGAGTAAGGGGGGCACTCCCCATCCCTTAACTCGTTACTGGTCAAGTCTCTGCCCCAATAGATAGCTAATGTATTTTAAGATATTTTGGTGCCTAGGGAAGTTTTGTAAGGATGTATACAGTCTATATGATCATAGACAAGGTCCGAAGAGGGTGAGAAAATTTTAAATTTGAAATACTCCTAATTCTTTGGCTATATCCCTTGATTGTAGACTGGTTTGATGTTGTTAGCTTTGGCGCAGCCTATTAATACAATTTTTCTACAACTTATGTTTTAAAAAAAAACAATTACATGGAACAATAAACAAGTCGGAATACAGATTAGAATAGTTTAGGTAATTGCAACTAAATAAATATTAGCTTAAAATACAATAAGAACATTTTTAAATAGAAAGGTTACAATAAATTTATGCACCTGGATTTTGGATGAAAGTAGAAATGAGGGGAAGTTTTTTTCATCGCGGTGGAAGGTAGGGACTAAGAATGCATATTATATTAGATTGATATTCCAAAAATTACACAAGACTCGTACTTGATAAAAGATCATCCCTGCACAATTTATTAGCAATCGCTAAACAAATGTGATTTCTGTGTTGATACCATGTACATGTAAGAATAGGGAAAAAACTCTAACTAGACACATTGCAAATGAGACTATTTGCCCCAAAAAATCACAATCCTGCAACTGCCACAAGTGATCATAGAAGGCCCATAAGCTAAGTGCATGTTGGATATAAGCAAAAACCTGTTTCAGAAAAATACTAGAAATCCTATGAGCTGTTCTTAAAATATTCAATGACATGGCATACGACATTCTAAAGTCCCACTCTACTATTGTACAAATTTGTATAATACAATATCTGATGGGGCATGTCAGTATCCCAGCCAATCGTGAATCAACTCATATGTTCAAATCCATCACAGTTGACCTGTATAAAGATTCATTTGCTGGTGTTAGAACAAGAAACTTCATTCATAGATCAATAAGAGAATTTAGATTGTCACAACAAATATCAATCTCTAAAAAAAAAAANTATCCCAGCCAGTTGTGAATCAACTCATATGTTCAAATCCAGCACAGTTGACCTGTATAAAGATTCATTTGCTGGTGTTAGAACAAGCAACTTTATTCATAGATCAATAAGAGAATTTAGATTGTCACAACAGATATCAATCTATGAAAAAAAAAAATGTAAACATATATCAATTCAAGGCAAATGCAATTGCTCACCACAAAATTGTTCCAAAGAGATATTTGATCATCAATATAAATTTCATTAAAACAAGCATTTACAAAGAACATTACCTATCAGTGTAATGAAAAGACTATGAAATCAAAATGTCGAATATGAGATATCAAATTTGTATTCCAGACAATGGTTCTGGCTGTATAAGAATTCACTATAGAAAAAGAGATCAAATAGAGGCAAAGTCTCATGTAGATACTATGGGATGTCCTAATCAAAAGAAATAAGTTTGAGAGCACTATTCATCATCATGTTGAGAGAAATGAGAGAAATGATGTCCTAATCATCATGTTGTTGTTTTATGACAGTACCACAAATCTGCTTGGGTTAAAACTGACCTGGACATCATTGTTGTGATAGAAACTGCTACTAGTCTGGTGATCACATCAAACTCTCTATGTAGAATACTATTGCAATCAAAACTTTGGCTTCTGAGGTAGGTTAACTCAGATCCACGGACCTTCCCTTGTACAAAGGCTGCATACAAACTTGAGATATAGGCGAATTATACTAGCAACAAGCCTCAAATCACATGATCGGTCATTAGTTAGAAAGTCAGGTTTCTCCTTGCATAAGTATGACAAAAAAAACATTGTTATGTGTTTGATCTCACCCAAGAGAAAATTCCTTTAATAATCTCATTTCAACCATCTTCATGTAACTTGGATAACCGATCCACAAAACTTCATTTAGCACTACGTCCCGATCCACTTGCATTTATTAGAAGATGCATCAGAATTTGACATTTCTGTTTGCCTGCAAACGACACACTCTCCTCACAAAATCTTGATCCATGCCTGAATTTCCTGCTCGTGCCAGTATACTTCAGGATGTGTTCTATATGGACTGAGATCTATTGTGCTGGAGGTAGACCTGTAAGATCATTGTTTATATGCATGGCAACTTG